>CABPRJ010002368.1:934516-1014516 GCA_902439185.1 Cinara cedri
CCCCTCGACTCCGAACCGCCCCCCCCCCACCTGACAGACCGAATTTAATATAATGTACCGTCACATCCGAATTCAGCTTTCTCCCTCTACCCCTCTGCCCCGGTGTTCTCTCGGGACGCGCACACGTGTGTTTGACCGTATACATCCTTTGAAATAACCGAAGTAATACTAATTACTATGCGCGTACAATATTATAATAACTGTTTTTAGAAAGTCGAGCGGCGTGTGTTATGTGTTAAAATATTATTATTAAGATGGTGCGATCATATTGCGATAGGATGAAATCACGTGGAAACGATTGTACACGCGTGCAGAGGGTAGAAACAGGTACGCGTCGCGTGTCGTCTAGAGGATCGCGGAGTGACGAGTTCGGAGTTTAAGACGATCCGGTAGAAGACGGGGGGGGGTGTCAGTGGGGTTAAAGGCCAGTAAATATATTTTTGTCTAGCGGCCGATCCGTCTATCTGTTATTGTTTATACTCACTTGAATAAGCGGACAAAACAGCTTTAATCGACATTATTTCGAGCAAGTAGGTTTTGCGAAACTGGTTTAAAGTTTTTACGCGTTTTAAAAGACCCGGAAAATAAAAAAGTAATTTATTTTTCATCGTTATACGTAAACTTTTTATTTCATATTTATATCTGTCCGAGTTTACCTGTTATTTGTGATAACTTCAGACACATATTTTATTAACGTGTTATTCTAATGCTAGGACGAATTTAGAACATGTTAGAACAATTAGGAACATGTATAAAAATGTTCTAATATTAACGAGTTAGACAAAAATTTACATTCTTAAAAAATGAAAATCAATTTTCTTCATTGTGTCCAGTTGCATGTACACTATATTGCTAATATTATTGATTAGAAATGCTATATAACCCGTATAACAAATATGTTTTTAAATATTCGGACTCGAAACAAACACTACAATAAAGTTTTATACTCGTATAGAACTGATAACTCTAGAAGCATTTGATTATTAAAATTATCATGTTTGTTTTGCTTATATTATTTTGTAAGTTATTGATTATTAAAAGTATATGCTTACACATTTTTTGAAACTTTTATAGACTAATACAATTTTTTTTAAAACTCAATTTTTTCCACTTCAGTAAAACAAACAGGATGTGCAGCTCTAATATTTCCTTAGCACAAGCTTTGCTGAGCAGAGCGAGGAATGTATTGGTTTTATAATAATGTTTATTTTAGATTCCGAGCGTAGCGAGTGAGCTATTGGTTTTATAATGCTGATTATTATTATTTTTTTTCATTATTGTAGACTGTGGATACATTTTTTCCCAGTAAATTGGTCCGATTTTTACGTGTAGCAATTTTCCTGAAATCTCAAGTTGTCTAGATTGTACTTTAAGGAAGGCGATTTTTGATTTTGGACGTTGTTTTTTTAAATAAAAGTACTTAAGTGGGAAAAAACGTAGAGATTACAATTTCACGATTTCATTATTTTATAAAAACACGGACGACGTTTTCTACAAGAAAAAATGATTTATTCAAAAATATCACAAGACAGATTTTATGTGGCCTTTTTGATTTACTCTCTAAAATCGCTTAAACTTTTGAGCTTTTAAGGAATTTTTTTTTTTGGGAGTTTTTCATAATAAATAGAAAAAAAATGGGAGAATGCACGAAATGTATTATTTTCAAATCGCAAATATTGAGGCCTTTCAAATCATATAGGTATAAACGAGCTCCACTCAGAATCGTTTTTCGTTGTCAATGGTTTATCGTTGCGTACAGATACAAATTAAATAATTCTATAGTATCTTATCTTCTCAAGTTCCCATCTATAATATAGTGACACACATATCGGTAGACAGTATTAGCTCTGTTTTGTGGTTTACCCGCAGCGGCAAAGCGAATCACTTACAGTTTTTAACCTAACTTTTAGCACAAAAGACTGTCCCTGTAAAAACCGCCCAAAAACTAACGATCGATAAAGTCCTATGTTTATTTTGTGTAAATAATTTCTACGGGTGTTTTTTTTTTCACTTTTAAACAATGGTAATTATTATCGAAAATGTTAAGCCATTTTTTATTTTATCTATGTTGAAAAATCGAAAATATTGTAAGCGTCTAAGAATACCTGCAGCCCATACTCGTGAGTCGAGAACACGAACACTTAGAAATAATATTTAAAATCATCATCGTCGTCGTCGTCGTCGTCAAATTACCGGTATTTAACCGTTAATAACATACTACCGAATAACGTTTTCAATATTATAAACGTATCATTAAACGCATCGGTTCAGGTATATAAACGTTTTTCGTATATAATATATTTTCTAAACGGTTTTTTTTTTTTTTATTTTTGAAATAAATTAATTTCTTTTTATCGTAGTCTCGTATAATTTGTGTTTTTTTTTTTTTTTTTATCTTGTATCGTATATAGTTGATAGTTGTTTCGATTATTCATTTGTTTAGATTCCCAATAAGTAATTATATTCGTTTTGACAACGCTATAATTATTATTACAACCTGTTTCTATACATACATACACGTATGTATGTGTATAATTTTATTGATGTGAACGTTATAGAGTCGCGGAGTCCTTCGGATAGGGAAAATAACGATGTAGGTTTACAGTCACTATTATAACGCATCTATAACCTGTAACATGATAATATTATAATTGGTGGGCAATTATATCAACGCTGCGCGAACGATGTGTTGTTTCGTAGACCGATTGACAAATAGGAATCGAAAAACGATAATATTATCGTTCGAACGCAACGTATTTTATACGGGCTTCGCATGCGAGTTTCGATTTCATTGAAACAATGTAAAGTACCTATTAATTTTGTCGGGTCGAGTCCAGAATTAGGGCCGAGAAAAATCGAGTACTCGACTAACTCTAGTATATTATAATAAGGACGTGTCGTAACGTTCGTATATTAATGTAATAAAAACTAATAGAAATATCATTGAAATACTCGCGTGTAGTTAATAAAAAAAGAAAATCGAGCTATAACGGCTGGCGAACTGCGACGGCATTCAGAAAAACAAAAACAAAAATTAAACAGATATTATGGAATTTATTACGGAGTTTGCAGAAAAAATAAACAGTACAACTGCTGATGCACGTAACGGCGGCAACGAGCTTAATCTTATATTTTTTTTTTTTTGTTAAATTTTAAAGTAAGCACACCACCATTCGTTTATTTCGTTATTACAGTAAACACAATGTTATGATTCAAAAAATCGAAGGAAGTAAATTCGCGAGAAGTGACGTAAGAAAAACATCGTATATGGGGTATACCGACGTACAGTATGGATGTCTAGCGTGTCAATATTAAGACAAAAAAAAGTGGTCTCATTAAACCATTCTGACGATAAACTGGGTTTCTGTAACATACTGATTACAAACATAACCTTTTTTTTATACCTGTATTATTTCAATTACCAATGAAGACTGCATTATTGTTTTTTAGAAAATTTCAAAAACAAGTAGTTCTAAAATGATACATTATCATTGTATAATTATTCTAGGCATATTTTTGGAGTTAAAACCGCTGCCCAATTTCGCTTTTCATTCTGTATTAAAAATTGTATGCATAGATGAAGTTTTAGTTTAAATTTTCAATTTTCATTTTGTATAAGAAAACAGAAAGGTAAAGTTATTTTTTTTTCAATCTATTAATTTTTGTATTCACGTTATAATATGTAAATTGTTTTTATTTTCTTCGCGTTTTTTCGATTTAATTATGGCAAGTACTACATTATAAGTTCTGCTCCACGAGAACACTCGTGTGGGTGGTCTGCAGGTGAACTTATCGAAGTACAAAAAAGAAAAAAAGTTTAGAGAAGATATAATAGATATTAAATTAATATTGTATTGAACTACATACAAATTTTTTTTTTTCATAAATAAGGTAACATTACATATTATATTTTACAGTCAAACTATATAATAAGGCAATATTTTTTTCTCGCATTGTATACTTATTTTCATTTTAAACGCGTGTAGGTATACGTGAATCGTTATTATTCGTGCTACAGATACCCACGTTTCTAGTCGAAAATCGAATTTTCAAATGCGTACGTGTAGTAAGTAGTTATTTCTTTTTCAAATTAAAATTCCCTTGAAAAGAGGAATTAAATATAAACTTGAGATGTGCGTAGGGTGTTTCAAAATGAACGCAGTTTTCAAAATGCGCTTTGTTGTTACGAAGTTGGTGACACTGTTATTATAATTTCTGTAATCTAGGTTAGGTTAGGTCTAGGTAAATTATATTATCGTGTTGTACAATATTAGATTAATATAATGTCGATTTTTGTTAACAGATCTGTTTATCCTAGTTCGTGATGTTCAAAATAGTGGTTTTTAATAATGTAAAATAGGTACTAAAATTCTTAAATCTTTAATATTTTCAAAAATTTTATGGAAATTCAGATTGATTCGAACATTCGTGTAGTAGTATTCGTGATTCTTTTATATCTATTTCGTTTTTCTTTCGTGTCGAATATGGAAATAATTAAGTCCGAAAGAGTTTAATTGAGTTAATTCTCCTTAGAAATTTAAAATTTTTTTTAAAATCATTTTGTTTAAAAGCGTAAATATGGGTAGGGAAGCAAATTGCTTTGTACAGTTAAAAATTATTTGTATTGTAATAACTTCTAGAGATAGAACGTCTTTAGATTATGTAGGTACTTGATTATTTTTAGTGCATCTCTCTTATAATATAATACTGTCTTAAAATGTTTTACTAGGAAAAGTCGATTTCATCCTCAAGGCAAGAATACATAATACTCATGAAGACCCGTTCCCTCGAGAAGTGGCGTAACCAGGGTCCAGGGGGGGGGTGAGCGTTGTAACCCCCTTTTTTTTAGCTATAAGTAATGTTAAGAACTACTTTAAAATACTAAAGATAAAGTCTAAAAGCATCTTTGAGTGGCGACATGGCGAGCGGCGTTTGCATGAGTAGTGGAGCAACTACTCTCTCCCTATACTCAAACGTAAAAATGAAAATTCTCGTCAATGGGTCGACGAACACAAAAATTGCATACAATGAAATTTATTTAAATTAGTACTCCATATTTGTTTACGGGATTTTTAATATAGGTTTTCATTTCGAAAACCGAATTCGATGTGGCCACAAGATATTCCTTAAATGCTGTGAAAAACCTATGTATTCGAAAACATCGACTATACCGGAAAATTCCAAAAATCTGAATTGCAATACGAAATGCGAAATTCAACACACGAAAACGGGGTGAGCGTGCTTAACGAATCGCCCTGTATACGCACACCATAAAAAACTCGGTTTATCTAGCATCGCGCGGTCGTCTGGTCATCACAATATTTAAACGAAAACACCATAATATTATAACAAACGACTATCGCTCCGTGTCAAAACGCGTACGTGACTTAATATATGTATATATATAATACGATACAGGTAGTACAATATACGGTACGTACGGATGACACCGGCAGAGTGTTTCTATAATATATTAAAGGGTTTGAGAAAAAAAAAAAAAAAATCGGTACGTACCACTCTGTCTCTTTGGCTCCGCGCACGATAACTCGCCGTTTTTCTCACTTTCTGTTTAGAGTGTCCCCTTTGGGTCGATCCCAGCATCGCGTGCGCGGCGGCCACGGTCCGCGATCGCCGGCCGTTTCAATAATGTCCGTGCACACCCGTCGATTATCGGCCGTTAAATAATTATTGTTATTATTTCACGCCGAATGCGCACGCGGTTCAATACACCGGCACGTACGCGGTTTTATAATAATAATATTATTATTACGGCCGCCGCACGAGTCCCGCGGGACGGGTACGGACGGGCATGACACCCATCGCGTATCGCGTAGTCTATGATTAAAAAACGAGAAAAAAAAAACGAACCGCACGGTAATAATTATTATTTATATTTTTCACGATACGATAATCGCGCGGGGAAAATAAAAAACCATTACGGAAGCCGGTCCTCGGCCGAGACGCCCCCGACGAGACGCCGCCGGAACGACCGGGCGAACGGCTCTGTCGCGGTGACGGCGACCCCCGGGAACGCAATTATTATAAATACGCCGGGAAACGACACGTAACGCGCGCAAAAGGCGTACGGCCGCGGGAGGGACCGCGCGTACGCCGGGCGTCGTTATTATTAATACGGAAATTTCAATCAACACGGGAAGCCGCCGTCGTTCGCGCGCGTTCGGCCCGTACCGAACGGGTGGTCGGACGTACGCCCAGCGTACACCTGTATTATTGTAGAATACGGTAGTTGTTGTTGTCGTTTTTTTTCTTCTTCTAAAGACGCCGCGTGTTCGATCGACCCGGCACGTTTTACAATTCAGTTTTATTTTCTTCCGCGGGCGACTTCTCTACCAGAAATCTCGCTCCGAAATATCAAGCAAAGCGCTTTTTCTAAAAGGAAATCCGACCGGGACGGTGTTTCAGGGAGGTCATTTTTTTTTTTTTTTTTTTTTTTGATTTTTCCCGGGAGTATTGCCAATATGTGGGGAAAACACGGTAAAAACCGCGAAAACCAGGAGGAGAATAGACATCATTTTTAATAAATATTATTAGAGAAAATATATAATCCATGAGTAATTATTATTCCATAATTTGACATACTCGTTTATATTGTTCACAAAACAACACTGTTAACCGAACTCCGCTCAGAATGGTTTCTCGTTAGCAATGGTTAACCGTTGCGCACAGTTAAATTACATTAAATACATTAGATTTTCCTCTGCCATCTCGACTTTTCAGTGGGCCACAACAGTGGCCCGCCCACGTGCGAAGTGCGTCCGACATTTTTTTTTTTAGTTTCTGACCCGAGCCGGAAATACGCTTAATCGGGTTTTTTGTTACTGCGACGTGTACGACTTTTCGTGTCCGCGGGCGACTTTTCAACCGGAAATCTCGCTCCGATTTCCAACGAAATAAATAGCGCACTTCTTTCGATGCACTTTGGTTTCGGTCGGTGCATCGAGGTGGCCGGTTTTTTTTCTGATTTTCCAAACGGTTTTCGTAATAATCGTGAAAAACGCACAAATATTTAACGGCGCGGCGAAACGATTTCGTTACCATTGTCCATTTGAGATTTTCGTTTCTTACTAGAAATCTTGCTCCGAATTTCAATAGCAGTAGGTTTTCTAAAATCGAATATTGTCTATAATCGGCGCAGAATAATGCTGATTTTCGATTTGCCGTGTCGTTTTCATAATAATTCGCGAAACTGAAAAGCTCATCTCTACCGGGTTTCGTTATTTTGAGTTTATTTTCTCAATATTTTTTTAAACCGTTCGAAATAACAAGTCTCGAGTTTGTTTTGTATTCGTTTCACGGTTATCCGACATCCCAACACAAAGATTTACAATAAGACGGTTTGAAAATGTTCAAACGTATCGCGGCATTCTTTAAAAAAAAGTCAAGAATATTGAACTCGTGCCCAACAATAACATAATCAAACTGTAAAATATTGTGTAACAATAATAATATGAAAACGTCCGCGTTAAACCGTATGGTAATGCAACGCAATAATACGTGGCTATTATTAGTTAAAATAGAAAACCAATTAATTATACGAACTGTCGAGATTACAGTTGTAAGATAAAAGGTATACGTACACGACATTACTGTAATTTGTTTGTTATAATTTTAGATACTTCCAGCGAAGCGTGGAATGTATCGATTTTACTGCGTGTGCATTCACCCTCTCCCCTCTCGCCATCTGTAAACAAGTTTTCGACCAGAAGACTTGCTTCAGCATTTATTAAAATCGGAATAATTTCTGCAGGTAGCAAATTGTTTTCCAGTCACCGCCGGTAGGTGCGCCAATTAGGTGGGGGTAATTTTTCGATATTTGTATTTATGATGGGCGAAAACCCAAAAACAAACGCTGGGAAAACAAACATATTTTATGGATTATGTATGTTTAGCCAATTCAAATAAATATTTGACGTTTTCATGATTTTTGGTTTTTTCTCGATCTACGTAAATATACACATTTTCAGGTTAAGAACGGAACATCTTGTTCAAATTTTGACGAAACTCGTGAATCCACGAATATTTTGCACGCCTACTTAGATATTACTGAATCGGCGTAATTAGAGGTGCTTGAATAATTATTTTGCGCCGATGAATTTACACTAACCTTGACATTCAACATGTTGGGCCGCAATCCTGGGCGGATCACGGCTTTTGTGAACAAGGTACGTTCGCATAAAACCGGGAAATGTTCGATATTTTTTAATAAACCGGCATCCGGGCAATGGGTGCAGTATCTAATAGCCAGATCAAAAATAAATAAATATTATTTGAAATCACTCTAATAATGCGTGCATCGGTGCCACTGACACCGCGGCGTAAAAAATAGATTGGTCACACAATATGCGCATTAACTAATAATGTAGGCATTAGACTCTTCTGTAAAAAAAAAAAAAAACTACTCGTTTATATGTATATTACCGACGCACTCGTGTAAACCAACTGCAGTTAAGTACTACCAAGAACGAATACGGATAGAATGTCACAACGATGTTTATATAAATAGGAGTTTCTCTTTTTTTCGTTTTTCCATAATACCGAAATAAGAAATAACACATACCGTATATCTAATGAATACAATTAATGCAATTTGTTTTGCCCGATTTAAGTATGAGATATCCTAAATAATCGAATAGCTTTGTATCACTATACATTTACTATTATACAGTGAAGGAGTGAAGAAATTGTGTGGAGAAATTATGTTAGTATAAACTTGACGTATTGTTTTAACAGTTTAATCTTCGGCGGTTCCTTTTTTTTTTTTTAATTTTTTCGTTTAAAGGTAAAGACAAAGGTTTCGATAAATACAATGTTACACATTTGTTGCCGATTCGTCCCACACCTGTATAATACCATCATGTATGCCCAACCGCAGAACCAGACTGAATTCTCGGGACATTTATGAGGAAAATCAATACAATTCGCAAAGTCTACGCAAATGATACTACTGCAGTGTTGCAGTAAAACGGTAAGTGGACCTCTGTCGGATTTCGGCGTTATTCTATACCTATGCTATCGCTACTTAACTTTACGCGACACGTCGCACAGTGGGCCAGAATAAGTTCATAATAGGGCAAAAATAAATAATTCGATGTTTGAAAATAGATAGTCTGTTATTACACATTGATAGTAGTGATGGAGTAAACCTAAGTAATCTGTTTCCTGATATCATTTGTTTTCGTATATTACTCATTTTTTCTCAGTATACATTATGACGCCGAAATGGCATCATTGGATACATCGATTGGTAAGTAACAGTAATAATATTATAATTTTTCTAAACACTTTTATTGAAGTATTTTATTTTATTTTTAATACTATAGATAACGTTATTGTATTTTTTAGATTCTGAGTGGAACGAAGAAGCTTGTGGTTTTACAAAGATATTTATTTTTTTTTTTATCTATGGACAACTTTTCTACTAGAAATCTTGCTCCGGTCTACAATGACAGCATTTTTCTGAAAGGAAATCTGACTGGGAAGGTTATTTAAGGAGGTCATTTTTCGATTTTTCTAAAAGAGTTTTTCCAGCAAATGTGAAAAGCTGGGAAAAACCACGGGAAAACCGGAAAAAACTTAGGAAGAACGGGAAAATTGATACAATATTAAAAAAATATTATAAACGAAAATATATATAATGCCTATTTAATTATTTTATCATAATATGACATATTATAAAATATTGTCGACAAAGCATCACTATCAACTGGACTCCGCTCAAAATCGTTTTTTCGTTTGCAATTGTTTATCGTTGCTTACAGATATACATTAAATTCTCTTCTGTATCCTACCTTTACAACTTCCCATCTACAACAGTGGCTGCACCCGTTTCCGTTATCCTAGGACAGCTTTTTTAAAATGCTGCAATTATGATGTTTGTTTATGATTATTAAATGGTTTTTATTAGTATGCTGATTGTTATTATTGTTGATTAACATTAATAAAAGTGTTGACGATTATTATGATGCTGATTTGATTATTGTTATTAAAATGTTCATTATTATTATTGGTAATTATTTTTATTCAAGTGATCATTATACTTATTATTATCTATTATACTTCTTATTAAAATGCTGATAATAATTATGATTTTTAAAGTGCTCATTATTATTATTATTATTACTCTTATTAAAATTATGATTATGATAATGATATTTGTTAATGATTTTTATTATTATTATTGATTGATTATAAAATAAATAAATAAATAATTATGAAACCGATTATTATTAGACATTACAATTATAATGAGTCATCATTGATGACTATTATTAAAATTATTGTTACCTATTATTCCTGTTAAAATGACTATGATTATTTTATTAAAATGCTGATTATTATTATTACTGATGGTTGTTATTAGAATACCAATTATTATTATTGTTTATAGATATTATTAAAACGCTCATTACTACTCGTGTTCATTATTATTATGCATAAATATTCTCACTACCTATTAAGATGATTATTATTATTGAAATGTCAATTCTATTATTCTTGTTAATATGACTACCATTATTGTTGTTTAATTGCTGATTATTATGATTTTGTGATGATTTTTATTATAGTAATTAAATTAAAAAAGACGGACATACTTCGCATGATGGTCCAGCCACTGTTGTAGGTGGGAAGTTAGGAAGTTAGGATACAGACAGAAATTGAATGCGACGATAAACTATTTCTATCGAAAAACGATTCTGAGCAGAGTTCAATTATTGTTAGTGTTGCTTTGACAACAATATATAATATTTTATATTATGGTAAAATGATTACAACAATGTGCGTTTCCATGACAACAATGATTGTTTAAAAAATATTAAAATAATAAAAACTTAATAATAATAAAAAATAAATTCAAAATATTCAAAAATATTCAAATACTTAATTACATAAGTTGGTTGTATTTAAAAAAAAAAAAAACCTGCCTATAGCTTCCTATTGAAAAGCTATCGATGTATTAAATACATCACATTTCACTAATTATATTTCATTATACGAAATGTGTCGGTCTTACTTTTTGTTTTACATTAGATTAAATGTTGGGATAAAAATATTTTTTATTATGCTCGGGAAAATATTCCATCTTACCGTGAAAGTCCCATAGAAATTGATTCTGCCATTTCAGAGATAAGCTCGGATAGATAGACACAAACAATTTAATTTTATTTATAAGTGTATAGATTGTCTTAAAAAAACGCAAATGGAAGCAACAACTAATAAATAAGTAATTTTTGATTTTGATTTTTAAATACCTATTTCTAAGACTTATATAGATTCAAATCAAGTGGAATACACCAAAAAATATTTTTTTCCTATTCTGAACTTATTCTGGCTCACTGTCAGTGAAAAAATATTTTACGATGCAAGGCGGATTGTTCAACGAGGGATGAATTCATATTTAAAAATTATAAGTATTATGTAAACAATTGTAGTATATAAGAATAATGTATAAAAAAAATCACGACCTAAGGAAAGAGGTGATCTTTCTGTTGCCCCTCCCCCTTTTATCCGTCACTGATACTAAGATTAGAATATAAAATTAAACAATATACTATTTTTGGTTATTATATTATGTAAACACAGTTTGATATATTTTTAAACGTTACTCGTTCAATTTGCCGAAAAATCTAATATTTTTTATAACTTAAAATGTCAACAGTAATAATAATAATAAAAAATACATTTTTTGTGTTCTTTTTATTCGTTTTTATCGTACCTTAGCCGTTGTGTATGTATATCTTTTTACTTTGTTAAATAGATTCATATTGTTTTGAATTTAATATTCTGGAACGGAAAATTGTTATAATAATAAAATATTAATAGAACACCCCCAACGTTTTTTCACCAGCAGTTGCAGCAGTTTATTTTTTTAACGTTCAAAGTTTAAATGAGAGTGAAAGGCGAGTAAATATTATACGATATTACCATGTCAGAGTGAAATTTTATTCACGTTCAAACTTTAAACGATTATTATAACGGTACAATAAAGTACATCATTATCGTTAGGTATATTGTGTGTAGTAGGTACACATCGGGGAGATGGAGAGGGAGGGTCATAGTTATATTTCATTTAGAAATTGGAAAATAAAATAATACTAATAAAAAAAAACAAAATAAACATTGTTTATTAAACAATATATATGATGTACACCAGGAAAAAAAATGCAGAGATTTAAACATTAAAAATGAGTGGAAGTGTGTAACCGCTCGTTAACAATACCACTTTTACTAAATAAATATTGTCGTAAAAAAAAAAAAAAATATCAAGTTAGATATATATACTATCTACTCTCATCACATTTTATTTTTACCCCCATTATTACCATAATAATTTAGTCTTTGCGATTTTATGATGAAAGTAACCCACTTGCAGAGATCTTTTACAGGCGTCTAGAGAGTACGAGATGGTTAAGTGGAACAAGACAAAAAAAAAAAAGATTTGTATGCTTCTTAAAATCGAATTTGACTGACTGATTGTAAAATGTTTTTCGAACCGATCACAATAGACCTGTTTTGAAAATAATAAATTTTTTTTCATAATATGACAATAACTTTAGTAATGTGTCTGTTAGTGCAAAAGTCTATTTTCAAGGTTAATCTAACAAAAGAAAAGGTTATTTTCTGTAATATCAAATAATTATTAAATTAAAATAATTTTAGAGAGTAGAGTTATTAAAAGTGGTAAAAGTCAGGATTTCAGCGTTAACACGAATCTGGTTAATGCCTTTAGGGGTTTCAACTATCAACCCTTACTCCCGGGATTTATACGTCCGAATTTCGTGTTTATAGATATCTGCTGTTCACGAAGGTTTTTTTTTTTTATATACATACTTGACCGTTGAAAGACATTTTATTCTCTATTTCTCACAGTTTTTATTTCAGTAAAAATTACTTTGACTGCACCATTAAACAATTAGATATACAAATCAAATTTATCATCGAATGACTATTAAAAAAATTACGATAATTAACAGTATTACAGCGATACAAATAAATGTCTCGATCATTTTCGTTTTCGTGCCCAAAACACTCGGAAAAAAAATTACGTTGTTAAAAAACTATCGAAAGGTTATTATAAAACGATCTTTTCGTGTACATACATTGGTAAGTTTTGCGATGTGCAAAAAAAATTGCTCAGCGGGCGAACGTATATTCTCTTACGATTCGTTCTTGCGAAAAAAACAATTAGTATATACTTAATATTATTGTAATCTCATTAATTTTCAGATAATAATACGCGTATTGTGTATTATGCATTGTGCCAAAGTCGCGAAGGAATGCACATAATATACCAATTATAATTATTATTGTTCAAAGACGTGACGATTTCACTTATGATAATATTTCACGAGAGCTTGCTCGATTCAATCGTGTACATAGGCATGCCGTCGCGGTCGATAAAATTGCTGCGTTACTATACAGGGTGATATTTTGTTTTGTTTTTAACACCATAGACACATTAATATTATGTTATAATGGAGTGGAAGTTGTCATACCCTGATCAAGGTTACTTGATGTCTAGTACTAACATTATTAGAAAGAAAGTTCGCCAATATACTTACCGTCATATGTAGGACCTTAATATTGTTTGTTATTTATTCCTAAAAATGTTGTTGTTTTTGTTGTTAAATTTTTCTCTCTCTCATACATACACACTCACGCGCGTGAGTGCTATTAACTGATGTAAATATACTGAAGTCAAGTGGTGTAAATAGGGTAATGTCGGGTATGCGGCTCCATTAGGACCCTGAAAACTTTTGCCTTACCAAAATAATGACATTATTATTTGTTTTATTTTTTTTTTTTTTTTTGTAATGAGTAAAACTATTTATATGATGAAAATTGAAAATGATAATAATCAATATTTCATATTATTATTATATACGAGTACCATTTGAATCAATATGATAAGGTACATATTTACACATAATCTTTAATAAATTATTTGTCTATGCCGTATATTTAATTATTTAACACAATAAAAAAATGGCTAAAAAATACATTATGAAACACGATAGAAAATTAAATTTCAAATATATTAATTTTTCGCATTGGGCCGATTTTGAGTACTTACGCAACATAGGTGCACTCTTAATAATATATCTCGTAGGTACACACTTAAAAATGTTCCGTGTATATATCGTACTTTTATGATAACAAAATTAGAACATCAAATATTAAAATTAGAAGTTCGACGTTTCGACCTTAACCTATAAAAAAATTTATATTATTTTGAACTATAAGTAATATCTTATTAAGCATATTAGATATTTGCACAGAGCTATTGAAAATAAATGTATACACGTGTTGTTCAAATGATTGGATATTTCAAAGTAAGGTATATTTTGAAGCCGAGAATAAGTTATGGGGAAACCATACAGATTTATTCTTTACGTTGTATGTTACCTTTTTAGATAAATATTGGCCCCCAGACTTTTCTCTCTCGGGAAAAAAAATAAGATTTTTTCACGGTTTTGTAATTTAAAATAAGTGTCTACTACGTATTCTTGCAAAAATATGGCTCCAATTGAAAAACTTGTTAATAATACTTATATTGGACTTGCATAGACGTGGTAAAATTTCCAAAATCATCGGACGACTTTTTTCGTTTAAATTTGATTTGTTTTGAAATCAAATTTAAACAAAAATCGCAAAAAAAATTACGGCACTTCAAATTATGTATTACCGAACTGCGCTCGGAATCGTCTTTCGTCAAGCAATGGTTTATAGTTGCTTACAGATATAAACGAAAGAACCTTATGTATCCTACCTTCCCAAATTCTCACCTACAACAGTGGCCGCTCCCGTCCTCGGTATCAGCTCTTTTTTTTTTTCTGTTTTGTTAGATTGGTATCGTCGTAGTTAGATTATATTATACCCAATATAACGGGTATGTATTATTATTATTGCAACGTTATCGGGACGTAATAGGTAATAAATCGTACGCTAAACGGCAGCGTGGCGAACATCACAAGACAATAATAGTATAATATACCACTATTTATAATAATACCCGTACTTATCGGGGGGAGGGGGGGGGTGGCATAGTGGCACTCGTATTATCATTTATCGGGACCGGGAGGTCGCCGGTACGAATTCTTGAGCACGCGCCATTTTCGCCGTATGCCGGTGCTGCTGTTGCGGCGGCGGTCGTGACAAAGGGAAATATTATATAGGTACGCATCTCGGCGGGGTCGCGTGGGCGGCGCCCTATCGCCCGGCAATTTGTTCTGGCCCGCAGAAGATGAACGGATAAAAAATAAAAAACAGAAAAAAATTTACTGGTGGTGACGGCGGTGGAGAAGATCGCCGCTTACGGGGGTCGAGCCGGAGGGTCACCCACCGAGCGTGCGGAAACGGCGACGTCAGGCGCGTCGATAACAATTATTATTATCGTCGTCGTCGTTTTCTCTTCTATTGTCTTTGCGCCCGTTGTCGTGTTTTGTAATATAGGTGTATACGGGTGGTTCGAAACGGGAAGAATATTACCTATATATATATGTATACGGCGAAGATGGCATATCTCCTATCCCCCCTCTCCCCCATTCCTTGAGATGAACACCTCTATTTGGGTCACGGGCGATATCTGAAGAGTCAAATTTTGAACTGTATACTGCAGTGCCGGATTAACTGAAAAGGTGGCCAAGTGTACAATTCTAGTCGAGGCTCTATAGCCTACATACATATTTATATCAGGGACGAACACAGAAAAAAATCGGGGTGGGTGATTGACCCCCGAAGTAGCGGATTTTCAACATTTTTCTGGGAGAAATCCTGAAAAATCATACGTATTTAAAAGGTTTCTCTATTAATAGATGCCCTTTTTTGGAGATATTTTATTGAAATTATATCGGTGTGTGAGGGGGGGAGTAGTTCAGAATCCCTGGTTTCTACCCTCGTAAATCCACCACTAGACCTCCGTGTTTACCATTGATCTAAGATACAATTTGAGCATACTATGAAAAAACGTCCCACTAAATATATTTTATAAACCATACTGATATTGATACGTTCACCGTCTGCACTTGTGTTAATATACAGTATATTTCAACAATAATTATATCGTTTATACTTCATCAATTCCACCACGGAACTAAAGATAATAGAAGTTATATTATCATTCGGCTATTATTATCACCCCGCAGTCTCATAATCAGTCTTCTCCAACTATCTGTGACGGTCATCAAAATCTTCAAATTTGGTCCACCTCCTAATAAGGTTTTGCATCCATTTCAATGTCATTTTTCTATTGGGTTTTGTTCCTGTAGCACCGCCTTTAGTACTAGGTTTTACCTTCTCCACGGTTGTCCTGGTCCAGCCCATCACAGACTTCCTTTTTCAATGATTTATCAAATACTTTTTTCTCCGAACGTTACCTGAAGCTCTTTTATGTTTTCCCTTGATCTCCACTCTGCCGATGTGTCGTATCCTTTACTGGTCCAAAGATCTTCCGAAATATTTTTCTTTCATGTATCGACAATTTATTTTCATCTGTTTTCTTCAGTGACCCAATTTCAGATTCGCATAATTTTACTGACAAACGTCATAAGCAGAAAATACCAAACCGATACATAGGTAGGTACTAGGTACTTATATAGCAAAGCTTAGTAATAAAACGAGATTTACAGCCATTCTGGTTTCTTGTTGGATAACAATTGCTAAATCACAAAATGCAGTTTGCAGACATTCACGATAAAAATGTGTAGAGCCGCCCTTTGTCCAAATATTTATTCGAGTGAAGTGAACAAAAAGAACACTATACGTTAATTATTAATGGTAACTACTCTAATATTAATATTATATGTCATAGCATTTCCACCCTGGCTGACAATCGAAAACATTCACCTAACGTTATATGGTTTTTGCGACTGACCTAACAGTTATATAACCACACCCCATATGTTAAATTAAATTACTTTTTCACTACAAGCATAGAAATATATTATTCGTCGAATCTATGTAAAAAATATAATTTTGTAATGGTCTTGGTAACCGGATCGTGACATTTTCGTTTGATATAATATACAATTATTCGCGGAATTACGTAGTTTCATTAGCCCGTCACGAGAAATTACAAAAATGTCAGACGCCTAAAAGGTATTTTTATAATCCATTACCTATATAATATTTCATCAGAAGCGTTATTTTGTATAATATAAAAAATAAATATTTTCATATTTTCATGTTTTATTTCCGACAACAAGAATAGAAGGTGAGAATTTATATTATACATTTTTTTTAACATATCCTGTTGTTCTTATTAACTTATTAACTTACGTGATATAGACTGCTGACTTACTGGTAGTCAATAATTTTAGAATATTCCTAGATATTTTACAACAATTTAATCTTGAGCATTTCGAATAGTAATTAATATTATTAATTTATTGGTCTGGACACTCGATATGGAGAAGTAAGGATGCAGAGTAATTCTAAATCGGAAAACAATAGGCAAGAGACTTCGAGGTTGACATAGGAAAAGATGAATGTTTGTTGTGCAAGAAGACTATTATAGAACTCTCAGTGCAATAGTAGAAACAAATAATTCAGAATTGAATAAAGTGGAGATTGTGATATTTATAACAATTAAATGCCAGAAGAAGAAGAAGAAGAAGAAGAAGAAGAAGAAGAATTAATTTGCTCCAAATCGAATCCGTTACTCATTTAACTAAAATGTTAGAGTGTTAAATGTTTCAAGATTGAAATGACCCATAATGAAAAGGTGTCGATTATCTTTTTTTTATTTATAAAAGTGTATTTTGTTGTTATTTTCAATCAGCACGGGAATTTTGAAAATATATATTTCTGCATATAAAGATGAGTAAATCACATTGTTACTATCGATAAAATAAAATTATACGAATATAAAAACAATAATGAGCATATTTTATGAATAGGAACAAAATTCGGTAGCGTTGTAATGTTTAGAATATTATTTCAATATTTTAAACTACACGTGTACTACCCGTATGTTATTATTGTAGTTTAATTATACTGAAATCTAACCTTCTCAGTTAAAAATCGTTTTGAAATCGAAAAATTAAGATCTGCATAATGGAACGTAATGGTTGCCTACATCATTAAAAAAAACATTTTTGTCGGATTTTTCCAGAAAATAAAGACTATTGCACTGTATTTTGTCTGATATATTGTGTACATCATATAATATATATATATATATATATATATTTCCCGCTCCTTTTCGGCATTTCTAGCGGTCCTTCGTCTGCATTAAATAAACTTCAACTCAGGAATTAGAGTTGTTTTTGAATTTAATTAAACTAGTAAAAGTTGGGTTGGGTTTTACTATGAATTTAACCATGTTGTTGCGGTTGTAGGGTATCTGTTTCTAGTTTTATACATTCTTACAAAACGAAACGAAAGGAATGAAATTTCATACATGCAATGTGTATGATGTTAGTATTAAGGATGTACCTTTTGGGGGTTGGAAATTTCAACCCTTACTCTTACCATTTCTATAGTTATATTTCTCCACTTTTTTTTTTATGTGTTTAATTGTTGTACCTATAGTAATATAGTATAGATTTATTAAAGTATTCGGTTATTTATAGTTTATTGTTTTGTACAAAATATTTCTATTAGACAAAATAAGTGGAAAGAAAATTCGACTAGTAACACATCTCTAATCTAGTCTTGTTATTAGGGGGATCTCTAATGACTGCTGTTCATTTTTAATTTATTTTATGTTGGTTTTCTAATTTTAGAATGATGGGTTTTTAAAATTAAAATTGTTTCAAAATCTTGGTTACAAGATTTACAGTTTTTCACTGTTAAAATCCGTCTTAATATTTCGTCTGGTTTTAATTTAATAAATCTCGTATTCTCCCGTACATACTCGCTTAGTCCGCATTTAAATCTACATGTTCTCGTGACATATTATTATTTGTTTTATATCTGTCACGTCATTACATCAATTCCGATTAAAAACCCGATACTCATATTGTAAAAAACGCGCCAATATAATTCAGAGAGATACGTTGATCTTATTATGGCGGGCAAGTGACGGCCGATTGTTGTTCGTCCATCTGCAGCTGTATATTATTATTATTTGTATTCCTCCTCGGAGGCTAAACAGTGGGCGTTCCGTAATATACGAGAAACTGCCAAGTTGATTTTCAACTGAAAACGTCCGCGCGCGGTGTCTGATAAAATATTGCATTATCCTCGGGACACTATACTAAAACCAACGAATAAATCATATAATACGAGTATTTTCCTGGCGCGTACTTGTACCTTGTATATAATAGGTATTATACGAACGATATTATTGTGACGTTGTATACCATGCAGTGATGGAATTGAGGGGGGGGGGAAGGATAACTTGGACATTTTCTTTTTTTAAACTGTTACCTACTAGAACTTATGGATAATAAAGATACGGATAGGCTATTCTGCATTTCAGTTGTCCAAGATAAAAAATAAAACGTTTTTCTTTTTTATCTCGAAAAATTAATAATAATTATAATTTGAAGTGCGAAGACGAGAACGACGAAATAGCGCTATTAGCTTAGCCTCCCTTACCCTCAAAGTGACCGAAAACACTGGCGTAATTTCGGTATTTTACATGACATAGACTACAAAGTTTATCCATGTTGCCAACACCGAAATATTTGTTGAATCTAAAAATTGGATATACATTTTATTGTTTACTTATAAAATGATAAAGGCTTCACTCTGCATTTTTATATCGAGAAACACAAATTTACATTGAATAGTGCAGATGGATATTTCGTTTCAAGAAGAAACAACGAGCTAGTTAAGAAGATGAATAGCGAATATTTAGAGAATAGTATAATTGAAAGCCGTGGAATAAATTTAAGCGATATAAAAATATGGTTGGAGATTAGCTGTTAAGAGAGATTCGAACAGTTCGGGTGTGTAGAATAGACAAAAAAACGGCGATGGATTTAGAGAGACGTGTGGAGAACGAGAATAATAGTATGTAATATGACTGACCGCATTCGCGTGGAATAAAGACGAATATAGGAAGAACTTTGTCCAATATTACTAGTTTAAGAAACTTTAAGAATTTGGAGTTTTTATTACCTATACATATTGTAATATCAGGTAAAGAAAATGCGCATAGTTTTGTGTGTCTATTAGCGTCCCATACATTTTTTTTACTTTAGTACCCAACTTACTACAATTCATGAAGGGGTCAGAGGATAAATGTGTTAACTATAACATCTTTAAAATTGTGCAGGAGGATTATTTTAATCGAAAAGTTATAAAATGCATTAGTAATTATTTTGTGTTTGAGATAAACACAAAATAAAGTATTATGGATAAATAAATAAACCTTGGGTACCTCAATGTAACTTCAATGTAAATTTTCAAATATCATTACCGTGTATTATACAATTTTAGAAAAAAAGTATAAGGAAATAAAGCTCAAGAGTGTATATCATCCATATACTACTTCCCATTAATAATCCCCTCCCCCTGACTCGTTTCCGTTCAGACTAGGTTTTTTTTCTCTGCAACATAGTGGAATCGCGCGTTGTATATAGGTATGCGGCCAAGCCCGTTCGGAAACGTAATACTATACGATCATATTTTTAAATATTCGCGCGCCCGAAATATATTATTCAGATTCGGCATTCGGCTATAATATACAACCTTTATCGCGTTATACGCGAAATACTATGTTATCGTATTCTGCAGACAAGATATGAACACCGGATCGCAATTATCGCGTGCCTCCCGAAAACCATTACGTCCTAACGGCGCACGTCAATAAGATAATTGTAATAAAATCTTGTCGACAATTTATACGCCAGTTATGATTCATCCTTGCTACCTATATACACATATTAGAGATCTCAATTGAAACGTGAATTAATAAGTATGTAAAATGGCTGAGTCTGCATACATATGAATGAAAAATTTGTACTAACGTATACGCGTATACTCAATACACGTGAATTAACTGTCCGTGTTCGCGTATTTTAGTGTTATTCACGTGAAAAAAATACGGACATACTTCGCACGTGGCTGAGCCACCGTTGTATAGATGAGAAGTTGGGAAGGTAATAGAGGGGAAATTGAATGTATATCTGTACGCTAAAGAAAATTACCTCCCTAAAATATCACCCTAATCAGATTTCCTTACAGAAAAAATGCTATCGTTGTAAAACCAATAGATTCCACTCAGAATCTAATATACGTGAAAAATAACGTGAAATACGTGAATATACGTGTACGCGAGAATAATTACAAATGTATACGGGTTTTTTAAGTACATGTTTTTATACATTTTAATTTTAATTTCTTTCATAATTACTTGAAAAATTGTAACACTGGAAATGGGAAGCTATATCCGAATCAAATATATATGAATATCTGCGATTTTTGATGAACGTCGCCATTATATTATCCTTTTATAGGGAAAAAACTGTGTTTTTTTTACTGATGTTTACCGCAATGAATTTATTTATGTGTCTTATATACGATAGGGATTTCTGTCCACACGTGGCCGTTGGGAAACATCCAATTATTCCGGAGTGATAAAAAAATGGCAAAAAAAATCGAGATCCATGTATACTATATATACCTGTTAAACCCAGTAGAAATATTTTCGGTTTTTTACAAAACGAGTTTTACTGAGTGATATTATTTTAATAGCTTTTTTGTGTGCTGCGACAGACTTAAAATTGAAAAAAACATGACTCTTATATATTTTTATATACGTACTTATTTTAACAGCTGTCATCTTCCTGGCCCCAGGACAATATAATAGGTAGGTATATCTGGTTGTTTTTTTTTTTATTTTAATTTTAAAATAATTAAAAATTTGCCCTACATAAAATCATAATATGATTTAAATTATATTTTAAAAAGTCTGACGCAACCTTAGATTTGACGTGGTTTGGACAAGTCGCTATATTCCTGATCACAGACGAGTGTGTTTATAATGCTGGGCGTCTACCGTTATATATTAGGTACATGTTTTAAAACTCGCATTCGAAATAAAAAAAAAAATTCAAAAACATAGAAATTCGTTTTTTATACACTCGTAATGTTTTATTGAAATCGCATTTGTCCAAACTGTAACCGGCTATGGCTATTTAGTATCGGATGGTGCTATTAAAACTTTTAGTAAAAAAACTAAAGTAATTTCTTGCTACTCTGCTACCCTGAATCTTTTAAAACAATAGCGGACTTTTTTTTATCATAACAAAAAAAAAGGGCTGATTTTTAATCTCGAAACACTACCGTATCGAGTAAATTGAAAATTAACACCTGCAGTATTATAGATAATTACCGTAGCTTTTAAGGGGACGTGATACCTACATGTGCTTTTTCCGTCTTACAAACGTATACTGCATAAGACGTAATAGATTTTGAGTTTAGCTGGGACAACTTTGTGCTGTTAGTTTTAATATTAGAATAAATTGACATAATGACATCAAACTTAAAGATAAGAATAATATTATGTGTGAAAAGACGTTGGGTATTTTTTTCTCGGTATTTCATTTTTCCAAACGAGATATGAATATGCTAAATACCACAATTTAAAAACAAACGGACATACTTCGCACGATGCGTGGGACTACAGTAATTTGAAGGTGAGAAGTTGGGAAGTTAGAGGTGAAATTTAGTATATATCTATACGCAACAATCAATCATCGCTAACGAAAAACGATTCTGAGCGAAGTTGAGTTATACATGTTTTGAAAGGTGGTAATATTTACGATTTGAAAATATTATATTTTATAAATTTTCCCGTTTTTTCACGTTTTTACTCGGTTTTTCACGTTTATTATGAAAATCCCAGGTAAAATCTAAAAATGATATTCTTAAAGTACCATCCTAGTCAATTTTCTTTCAAAAAACGTACTAAACTTAAAAATTAGAACAAGATGTTTTTAGAAAAGTTGTTCACAGATAAAAAAAGATCATTATAAAAACAACTAAATTGATTATATCTCGCGTTTTGAACAATTTTAAAAGTTTGATAAAAAAACAACGTAGGAAATGCTTGTGAAAAGAACCCGCAGAGACCGTTTTTATACATTGATACGGACCTCGAATTTGAATATTTATTGTTTCATACATAGACACATTTTTTAATTCAAGAATTATCGTTAACATTGCACTCCCTCGAATGTCAATAATATTCCCTCTCTCCTCTACACATCGGGCACCGTGGCTTTTGACTTTCAGGACCAATTATACACTGTGTGACTGCTGCTGCAGTTATTGTAAACGAAAAATACAAATTCCATCTGAAATAAAAAAATAATAATGTAAAACAAAAATATAGGTTTCGTTTTTCGGCGAGTAATAACCACCGTTACTGCTAGTAGCTTGCTGAATATTTTTTATAGGTAAGGCAAAATAAATATAATCACGACTTATCCATTCCAAACACGGATTTTTTATATATTCTATAGAAATTTATTTTACAGGAAAAACACTATTTAGCTAAACTGGCTACATAATATTACAGCCTATAGGCCATCGTAATCGTATGTAGGTAAATTAATTATTTAACACATAAAACTATAAAGGCATCTCTAAACTAGTTAATCTTAATCAACATTCAACATATTTGGTTACACACTCACCCACAAATTTTAGTCAAGAGGCGATTGCCTCAAAAAAACCTACTCCACCACCGTCTCCGTTACTGACCGTTCATCATGGTCGCCATCAATCTTAATACAGCTAAAAATAATCATACAGACCTGAATACTCATATTGGCCTTTTCTAGCCGTATTTATAAACATTCATTTGACTTTTTTGAGGGTTTTTATTTTGTTTTCTATAGATAAATTGTTTTAGCTGAACAGAAATACTTGGAATTTTAAAGCGAGGCTTGTTATAAATTGTACATAGAGGAAACAAAGTTTATAAAGTTGAGCGTTTTTTTTTTGGTTACATAAAAGTTTTAAGTTCAAATTTCGACGAAAATCGTAAAAACTAACAATTATTTATGTCGTGACGTACAGATATTAAAAATTTAACAACTCTATTATACTCTGTTATACGTATCTTATACCTTATCAACCGCCTACGTATTTTTTCGCTCTTTACTTGTTGATTTTCTGTACAATTTTCGAGAATAGATTTAACAAATCAATATAAATCGATAAATTCGTGCGCGCCTTCGACCGATTCATTAAAATTCACTCGAGAAATGCTCAGTCACCAATGCAGGTACTATAATATGCGGGTATAAGTTAGAGATTTCAAGTTAAATTTTACGGCAGCATTCGACAACTATATATACAGTATACTGCACTTACCCACTGTAAGCTGTAAAAATAATACTTATACGCGTTATAATGTACACCTAAACGCGTATACATAGTGTGACGTAACATCACTTTCCAAACTGTAAAAATTATTACGAGATCAACTGCGCGCAATGCGTCTGCGGCAGTAACGAGTATTATGGTGGATTCTTGCGGACAGTTCTGAGGTTTTTTTTTTTTTTTTTACAAATATGTGTTCTAAAACAGATTTTTTTACAGTATACTGGTAGTATAGGTTATTTTAATTTATGTGGATTGTACCGGTGCAGTGCGCAATATCATATCATACTGCAGTCTCGGATACTGTATATATCATTACCATAATACATAAACGCGCGTTATGATTTGTTGGCGTGTAAAACGCGTCCATCGCGAATCCGGGTTACGTGCATAATTTTTTTTTTTTCTGAATTCCAAGTATGTATAATAATAACGTATAAAATTAAAATATTATTATTATTATTATTAAATAGGAATGCGTACTTAAAATCTAAAACAACAAACAAAAAACCGATGTAAAAACAGCGTAGGAACACGCAAAAAGCGCATTATCCGGATGATATATATATATTACATTTTATATAAATGTACAAGGCGATTCCTTTTTAGCGTAAAACATGAACGGATATTTCTGAAAGCATATTACGGTATGTAATTTGAATATTAAAGTCCATAGTTCCTCATCCAAGTAGGTATGTAGGTATAAACTGGGGAAAAAAAATTCGAGCATTTTGACATGGCCGAAAAAACTGCCAGAATGTTTTGAACATTACACAAGTTCAAAAAAGACCAAACATTCTGTGGAAATTGCGGGTCTCTACGATTATTCTTAACTATACAACAACAACAATTTTTCCATTTTTCCTACGTTTTATCTCTCAGTGGTTACGGAAATTACGAGAAAAATTCACAAATGACACCGACTAGACAAAATTTGGTTTTAGAAAATTATAATTTATTAGAAACCAGCAATAAATAATAATATTTTTTCTATTAAACAACGTAACGTTGACGACGATCGCACATTTTAGCGACATTCGTTATTTATTTATAATATGACATACATGTTGACAAAGTAACCCTATCAGCCAAACTCCACTCAGAATCGTATTTTCGTTAACAATGGTTAATCGTTGCTCACAGATGTGTATTCAATTTCCCCTATACTATATTTCCAATTTCTGACCTATAACAGTGGATGAGCCCGTCTCCGTTATCCTAGAACAGTTTTTTTAAAATTTAAAATCAAATTTCTTTTCTATTAGTCTAAACAGATTAACGATTTAATGTGTTGTGTTCCTAGTTTAGGAAAACAAAATAATAGATTCTAGCCAAAAAAGTATATAAATAATAATTATTATCATTACTTATATACAATCGTATGCGTATATCTATTATAGCTATTTGACTTTAATTATGAATTTAAGACAGATTGATATTTCGTTTGAGTCTCTTTAGGTACCAAATAAGGTAAATAAGGTTATTTAATAGGTAACCTACATGTTATACAATGCGCAGCGAATATTAACCCTCCCGAGAAAATCCTAAATACACAGTGGCGTCTAATTATAAAACAAAAACAAATCACCCTGTATAAATCGTGATAGCCAGACGGTCGTCCGTTCGAAATACGGTATAATATTTTATTTCATAAATATTAGAGCTCCCTGTTTCACGTGTGCACGTGTAAATTATTCACGTATTTCCCGTTATTTTGCAAGTATTTTCACGTATCCACGTGAATACCACTATCACACGTGAACACGGATAGTAAATTCACGTGCATTTAATGCACGCGAATGGAAATTTTTCATTCACGTGTACATAGACATGGACTCCATATGTTGACGTGCGTATTAATTGACGCTTTTAATCGAGACCTCTAGTATCTACTTGTATATTATAATATTTTTTTTGTTTCGCGCACACACGTAAAACAACGTCTCGGAAATATTTCTCTTTTGGGCTTGGCGTGCCGTGCGCGCGCGTATTTCGACGGATATTAGTATTATTATTATTATTATATGATGTGTGTGTGTATGTGTGTAATAATTTAATATCGTGCGGATGGAATGCGACGGGACTTGTCGGCGGGGAAACGGCCTCGGGGGCGAAATAATATTATTGTGCGTATAGTGTGTAAGCGCAGATCACGCGGATATACGAAACGTCGTAAATATCGATTTGTTGGCCGGCGATGAAAATATTATAGTAGCTGTACGTATAGGAGAATATAATATGATACTACCGGTCCGCCGGGGAAAAGTCGAACTTATGTATGGCGGTTAAAATATCGAAAATTGATCTTGTGACTGCGACAAACCGTGCTTATTTCATGGTTGTTATGTATACTGGCGGTCGAGGAATGACAAATCCGTCCAGTATTCTGCACAGTAACGCGTACACTGGGTGTTATATTCCCCCGTCCTAAATTTTTATCTAATTTTCAAGACCGGCAAAAAAAAAAATGCAACGGTTTTACGAGAAAGAGGGCTTAAGTCGATTTCAAGACCATTTTCGATTCACAAATCGCAATTCCGTATGCGATTTCAGGCCACACTGTTGTACGATTTACATACGTAAGTTTCCAGTTGTCGGAATAATGTTATGAATTCCGTTTCTGTGGATTAAGATGTACTGCACCGGTGTAGCGCCTTTCTATGTAATTGTCGAAAATTTAATATCACCGATGGAGTCAGGATTTAACTCCAATTACGCCGTTAATAAACAGGTGCGTATTATGTAATAATGCCGTACAATTTGCTCTCCAGTGTGCATATAAATTATAAACATTCCGATATCCATTTCAGCGCCTAGAAACCATTGTCCGTTTGTTATATTGGTTTTCGAAACGTCGACTGTGTCTCAGTGTAAACTAACACGGCACCAAATACAATAGTAATATGAGTATGGGCTATATCATATAGTGTTAGCACATAATATTATAGTATTTGGGTACACTCATAAATCATTGGGGTCGAGTTCGATTCCAGCGATCACATAACACAGTTTTCCTCTTTAACACTATAACTCACCCGACGTGGTTTTGCATAGTAAATCTAGAATTATTTTCAATTAAATTTCGATATGGGCTAAGAGAATGGGAATGACCGAAGACCACACTGACAAAGTAATTTGAAACTGATAACAGCGACCTCAATATGACACATCCGTACGTACACGGCAAAACGTTAATTCGAATCAATCGACCAAGAACGATCCGGTGCCGAAACAGATCCCAGGATGCTAAAATACTCGTTTACTTAAAATAACATATTGTCCTGATTGACTAACTGATTCATCGTCGCCTAGCCGAAACCGCTGAAACTACGAGTATAATATTTGGTCAGCAATTTCGTTTTCTGGTTACGGACTACGGATAGAGACCCACCAAGAAAGATTTTACGAAATTCAACCCCTAAGGTGCCTAAAAAGGGTAAAAATGGAAAACGTTATTTCTTAACGTAAGTATATGTGCATGTAATGCGTCATCAAGCGTCGCACTCTTGATCAATGCCGTTGAAACGTCTTCAGTCTCGACTACCCTCTCTCAACCCCCTGGGAATAGAAACCTAAGTAATTTTACCCTTAGTTTTACAATATCCGATTTATCCGACTTTACAATAGGCGACGCGCAAGTCGTTTAAACAAAAAAAAAAAATTAAACGCGAACAAAGTCGGGGTCAATAGCTTCTTTGCGTCTTCAATCCTTTGATAGGTTTGCTGCAGATCTCCAACCGTTCCTTTCGTTACACAATTCCTTCAATTCCTTGTAGTTATGCCTGTCTATGTCTATCATAATTTGGTACATATACTTCATCCTTGTAGTTCTTCCTTTTCCGATATTACCTTCAACGTCACCTTCCATGACGCTTTCCGTTAAGCTATCATGGTGTAGTGATGTCCTATCATTCGTCTCTTCTAACTTTTATGCTTTACCAAAGTTCTCTCTTTTCTTTTATTCTATCTAATACTGCGTTATTCGTTATTCTTTCAATCCATTTAATCTTTAGCATTTTACGAAAGCACCACATTTCGAAGAGCTCTATAGTTTCATTTTCTCAACTGTACTTATTGTCTAAGATCCACAGTCACTAGCTCTAAGGTCACACTATTAGTGGTTCATAGGTGTTTTTTTATTCTGAAAAGCCCTTTTTGCTTGTGCTATTCTATTTAGAATTGTCATCTTTGCTTCGTCCACAAATTGTTATTTTACTTCCCAAGTAATTAAAGTGATGCACTTGTTCTATGCGTACGTTATCTATTTTTATATTAAACTGAATAGTATTTGTCTTACTGCACACCATAACCTTTGTCTTTTTTTCATTTAATCGCATTCCACATTTATCTCATAATATTTTATTTACATTAGATAAGATGTTTCGCAGATCAATTTCCGTTTTTGCACAAAAAGCAATGTCATTAGCAAACCTGAATGCGTTAACGGTTTCACCCTCTATTCTCATTCACAGCTTAACTTCTATTCTCAATTCTCTCGTCACTTCCTCGATATACGGATTACACAACATAGGCGATTAGTTGCAGCCGTGCCTTATACCCTTTAAAATGTTTGCTTCTTCTTCTTTTCCAACAGCCATACAATTATAATACGAAATTATTCGTATAAACTGTTAGTTTATTTTATTTTATTTAATAGTTAAATATAGTTATTAAATTATTATTTTTACAAACATTATTTTGACAAACTCTCACACAAGTGAGATATATACAAATAACGTTTAACACGTAAGTTACAAAACCGCCCACGGGCGAAGCCGGGTAATACAGCTGGTATTTTAGATGTAATAGTATCTCGCGTATCGGACGTCGATGATTATTATTATCGTTATTGTTGTTGTTATTGTTGAAAGAGACGAGCGATTCGATATGTGAAGGACCGCGGTTATAACACATCGCAGTACGCGCGGCTATAATAATATAATGGATCCGTGGGTCGGTCTCGCGGTCGCGTGCGTACGGTCGCGCGCCCGCACGCGCGTGCCGCGGAACGTGGCGCGCGCGCGGACCATTCATAAAAACGCGAGAGCGACCCGACCCGTATGTGTACACGTACAATAATAATAGAGGCTGACCCTGTACGCGATAAACGCGCGCGCGAAGAGCCGTAATTTATTTTTCCCTTCTCCGCCGCCGCCGGGCGTACGTGCCAAGTGTTCGCCGTCGACGACCCGTAACTCGGTTCCGGGGCGGCGCATCGGCGCGGTTCGAAAACGGCCGGCCGTGTGCCGCCTTTGACCGCCCGATGACCGGTGGCCGGGACGCCGGATCGGGCCGGACGCGCCGGGTACGGGCCCGCGGGCCGACACCTGCGCGCACCGGATGTCCCGACCTGCGGCGGCACCTGTTGTGCGGTGTTTCGACGACGATATTAATGTTGTATACTCGGCCGCGGCGGCACGTGACGTCACCGGGTGCGGGCCGCAGACTCGTGTAACATACAAGGTGCGCCCGGCCGCGCGGTCGACGTCCGGCCGGACCGGGCGAGGAGCAACAGGACGAGGAGAAGGTAGAGAGCGCGCGCACGCGCATCACTCGTGTAACTCGCGCCTAGAGAGTTACACCGGCGGAAACGGCCGATTAAATCGCAAACGACCGACGGCGGAGCACCAGTTTTGTAGTTCCGCCGGTAAAAAAAAACACAAGTATAATAATTTTTGTAAATTCTCGGCCGGAGGGAGACGGCGGAGACGCATTCGGGGACAGTCGGAAACGAGACCTGCGGGTCGTTATAAGAGAGTACCCAGGGACGCCCGCCGTGACCCTTTTTAACCTTTTTCCCCCCGTCGTCGTTCTGGACGCAGTTGGCGAAAGTGTCGAACAGTCTACTTTTATACTCAGCGGGCGTCCATTTTTTCCCCCGAAAAATCGGATTAGTCCAATCGAGAAAACTCTGTCTTTTTTTATGATTCTGCCAAATATCGAGTGTCCAAAAGTATTACGACTGCGTTATTTGTACACAAAAATATTCGGCATTTTTCGAGGTGATAAATCGTCGTGACATTCAGTTATTTTGAACAAATCAAAAGGATACATTAACATTTGTGTTCATTTTAAGCTGTCGGACGGAACATACATTACAATATTCGATAAAACTGATTTCGGACAATAATAATCGTATTATAATTTATTTAGTAAATAATATGTCCGTACCGAACACAATAAAATTACAATTGTCATTACTTATTTTTGTTACAGTAAGTCTATTATATTTTCGTTCAAAAACTATTAAAAAATTAGAGTTTCGATCGAATTTAAAATATTATTGTTTAATGGGAACTTCTACGTTACATCGAATTTGTATAGTACGAGTTAAATATTAAATTTAAAAAACTACCTATAGGGATTTCAAAAATTCGAAAACTCTACAGCATAACAGTACTCCTGTAACATTACAATACGTATCATAATATTTTTTAAATATATATTTGTTCGTAAACAATAACGATAACAATAATAATAATATGATAATAATCATAGACTCGATGATGCGTACCGGTCTGTGTGTGGGTAATCATTATAATTACCGTTTAACCGCATGTACACGAGAAAAAAAACCGTGATGACGGCCACACGTAAACACCGACATTTAAATAAACACTCGACTTTCACGAATTAGTCGAACATTTTTTTTTTTTTACTATTATAATACGCATTTAGAATCTTCGAGTCTCACAATATTCTCTCTATATATACATACATATAATATGTAATTTGGCCTTCAGCCAATACATGCTCCGGAAATAGTTAATTATCGCATTAATGATTCATAATAATATATTGACAGTATAATTTTGTAATAAACACGTTTGCGAATAATAAACCAAAAAAAAAAGAAAAAAAGAATGAAATGAAAAAATTATGGAATTAAAATAATATTTTCGAAACGACGTGAAAAATAAAATAAAATTCGGCGAATAAGGTAAAGCGAAAAAGTACACAACTTCACGTCCCGTTTAGAACGTTTTTCTGAAGTGGTCGATTGGGCTTTTGAAATGCAACCTAATACAATGTCTTGTTCTCGTTCGAAAATATCCGTAACAAAACGAGCATCGCGAAGCTGATTTTGTGAAAACAATGCAAAATGCACTGAAATCCAAACAATTTATTTTAGTTTAACAGATTGCCCACACTAGTGACGGGAGTTGAAGACGTTTCGGCCCGCCGTTTCTGTGCGAACCGTAGTGATAAAATCAAGTCCTTCTCTCTCTTTTCGTCACAATATATTCTTTATTGATATCGGCAGATCTCCATGATCGTAACGTAATGATTTTCGATGGAGGGGCTATAGTATTAACAATATTGTTAACGTATTCGCGGGTGCCATTTCCATAAAAACATTTAATAAATTTTGTACATTTTTGAAGTAAAAAAAAGAACGTTAGGATAAAACCTTTTCTCGCGCGGTCATTTTTCAGGGGGGCTGTAGGAAATATTGACAGAGTCTAATGTCCCGTTCCCCCTTTATTCTATGCGTATGTATCGTAATTATAATATATTCGTAATCAAATGCCCAGAAAGACGGCGGAACATTTTATATGCTGATAGCATAACGTTATGATGGTAATTAGAAATTTAGTAAACAGTTAGAGTTTTGTATCTACATGTGATTACCGTCGAGAAAATATCATGTCCTCACTACAACATCCGTGTGCATCCGTCGACAACGTGGCGCGCATATTACCGATGACCCACAACGATATTATTAGGTATATCGTAACAATGTAAAATAAAATCACGTAATTTGGTCAGGTCCCGCGAGATTTCGTGTGGTTTTTTAATATTTTAATAATTTTTAATAATATACACGAACATATTAGGTTAGTTGAAAAGAACATGTTGTAGTAAAATAAAACCCATGGTTGCGACGGCGCGGTGGTGGACGAGCGAAAAAATTAAATAGTGTTTAAAATAATTAGGTGTATGGTCTGTGAAAAAACGACAAATATCACAATAAAATGGTTAAAATGCCCACAGTAAAAATCTGTAAATGAAAATGTCTAAAGTCAAAAACTATAAAATTTGAAAATATGTAAATACTTCTGATGGGCGTGTTTTAAGAGGGAAATGTTGTAAGGGAGGATATAATTTAAATGGTATAATCGATGCATGAATTTAATGATAAATCATTTTGAATCGATTCCGAGCAGGGTATTATTAGTTGTATTTGTTCGCTTGTCATCGAGGTAACCCAGAAATCAACAAAAATTATAGAACAATAGTTGTCAGTTTTTCCTATTTATTAATAAAACCATTTAGCGACCTCCCTAATGGACCAAAAACGTTACAAATTCTATAAGAAAGTTTCTGTACAATATTTGATTGGTCAATCAATGCCTTTTTGATTTAGCCATAATTTCTATTGAAAGTAATTGTATAATTGCATAACGATTGCATAATTGACAAATTTACTGAATTGAAAGCCAGAAAAATTATGTGTACAATTTACTTTTCATCAAGTCTATAGATACATTTGTTCCGATGAACTGTCATTTTAATAATCACAACAGAATAAAAAACCAACAACTAATTTCTTCCAACTTTATACAAATCCGGGACTTTCTATAAAATCAACTAGAATACCAAAGACGATTTCAGTCGTTGGAAAAAAAGTAGGGTTTAGACCGAAAAGCTAAACAAAACTATAGAGGTTAGAGTTTGAAACGGATTTTGATTGATAAACAATTAAATTTACTAGGATTTAACGATACACGACAACTGAATTTTCCCGCAATTTGTAAAAGGTGTTTACATTTTTATTTTTATGTACAAGAACCAATTTGAACTGTTTTATTGCATTTTTTATTGGGAACATTAATCGTAAATTTTTTGTTACGATTCGAAAATTCTATAGTAGGTACCTTCTTTTTCTCTTTTACCTTCATCCTCAATATTTATTGCCGGTCTCACTCTTCCTAAACTTCCACTTAACCCAAAATCCATCTAATATTCGCATACACAGACATTTTTATTCATATCATTATTTTCTGCAGTCGCACCCAACCACCTATTTTTCAGTTTCCATCTTCCCCTCTTTATCTTCACCTTATGTTTATTTTCATTACTGTTCTGATTGCTTCCGATTCCTCGTTTTTCATGGCATGCCCAAACCGTCACATTTTATTTTCTTTAGATTTTTTTACTATCGAAGACTATATGATACTTCTTATATGTACTCATTCCTTATTTTATATTCTCTCTCATCGCTCTAATCATTCGTTTGAGCATTTTCATCTCCGGTACACTCGTTTTCTGTTCGAACCATACAACATAGACCGCACAATAAATTATATAGTTACATGTCACAGCTAATGTTGGATAATGTAAAATCTTTCAGCGACGTACAAAGGTCTTTAAACCGTAATACTTCGCACGCTAGTTTGTCTGTTAAAAATTAAAATATCGGAAAAAAAACCGACGTACGTGCACGGACAATGTTCTTACCTTCGAATCGGATACCAAAAACTTACGACGCTAACTTCGGCTTTTGCGGGACTAAAAGTCGACACTATCCGATTTTTTAAACATTAGCCGTAACATTATTATTGTTATTCGGCGGTGCGACGGATGTGCCGACCGGACGACCCGGCATCACGTATACCTATATACGTATTTTGCACGTGCCTATGCTACGGATATTATACGCCCACGGCGTTCATTTAGGCTCGCCCGGCTAAATATTATTGCGCGGTAAGCGCTGGGGCACACAACACCCCCCCCCCCTTCATATTTCCCCGAACCGCCCCTCTCGTCCGCAAAGTCATTTTTTTTTTCTTCTCGCAACCGTAATACGTGCGTTATGATTATTATGTGTTACCATAATGTAGCGGCCGCCGTATCACGAAAACTACGGGAACGCACAGTTCGCTGCAGATAGTCGTCACGAGATAAATCTCACCTACACGGGCCGCAATTACGTCATATCCTGCCAGCTGTTGTGTCGCGGCCGTATCAACGTCGCGGATCCGGTCGCCGTAAATAATACGCGCGGTAATAATAATAATCATAATAATGTAAAATGTCGTCGTCGTCGTCCTCGCAAACGAATATTCGTGAAATGGGTTAACCCGTAGGAGGATGTATACGAAACGAGGAGTGCGAGCGGTGTACCAGCCGTGCATAAGAATATTGCGTACAGTCCGCGGAGACGCGTGGGCCGATAGGAGCAAAGTCTGCGGCGCGGCCGAGGACGTCGCCTCGGGGTACCGGCTCTCCGGCGACGGTCGCTACATAATACAAGACACCGCGCCGCGCGGAGACACTCCCAGGCCGATTTCTCGTCAATGGCCGGATTTCCCGCCCCGGCACGCCGCCGGCCGACCGGCCGTTTCCTTCCTTCCGGCCCCGACGGTTCCACCGCCCCCCCCCCCCCCCCANCCCTCCACAATTCCCCCCACCCCCGGTCCCCGTCCCCCGAACCGCGCTTTTCACGCCTATAATATATTATGCACGACGACGGCGGCCCCGCGAGACGGCCGACGCGCGTAGGAGTGAAAGCGACGTGTGTATACCCGCGTATTATGATTTTTTTTTTTTTTTTTTCATACTCGCTATATCCGTTTTTTCGGGTGGCCGGGAGAGGACGGGGGGAGAAGGGAAAAACGATTTTCGTCGCCGTTACTACGCGCCGGACGAGCGAGCGAGCGCGCGCGAGCGTTTTTAGAATGGTATTTTTTTTTTATTTTTTTTCGGGTTTTTATTTTTTTTTATGAATGAACCGACGTACCGGGCTCTCTCGCGCGCGCGCGACGGTCCGCTGGCGCCATTGATGTATTTATTATGCGCGCGCTCCGCGGCGTGTGTGCGCGTGTGTGCGCGCGCGCGCGCGTGTATGTCAACCGGGCCATATGGTCGCTCCGCCACGAAATATAAAAAAAAAAAAAAAAAACTGGTTGTGTTCATTATAATATTATAATAATAATACGCGCGGTTATTACGATATTATAATATTGTTATTTTCGGTTTTCTTTTTTTTTTTTTTTTCTCTATACGTACCGAGTATACACGACGAAGCGCACGCAGCTGCGTAACCACAGAGAGAAACGGAGATAGAGAAGATCGATTTAGGACCGCGCGCGCGTATAATATTATTGTACAGCTATTCCACAGGTATATTGTTATTGCGCATAATACCGCGTGCCTTATCTCGTATCTCTGGTATCTGACCGCGGTGGTCCCGGCCGTACCAGCGTGAACAATACAATAATACACGCGTACACAGCGTAAAATCGTATTATTAATAATGCATTATTACATTGCGTCGCCCGAGAACCAAACGGTTCTCTATCCGTTGATTTCGTTCGAAAAAAATCGTTGAAATTGTTTTTCCGACCGACCCGTTACACAACGCCTGCAATGCGGACGCCCTGGAACACAATGGCCAGCGGTTGGGTTCGATACAGACTCGGAACGAAACACCGACGTATTGAGTATATGTGTCACGTCGATGGGATTTGAGCGCCACTCCGCACTGTGCTCGTCGAAATCGAATCGAATCCTCAACGTGTTATATTGTTTTCGAAGAACTTCCTACAAGATCATTTCTAGTGGGACTATTAAGAGTTAATAAATTCACCGAGGATGCGATGAAATGGATTGAATGACTTGAATATTGCAATATATCTTATCTACCATGACTTCATAATTATAAACAATAATGTACCTATGTTATGTATTCAGAGTTAAATTTTATTTTATGTATGTTCTATATCTATTACTTGATTCATTGTTAATGCGTGCTTATATTGAGCGACACGAATATAAAAAATAAATAAATTCGAAAAACCATTTTTTCACAGATGATTATTATTGTATAGAGAGAAAAAATATTTTTCAACCTTACGACGAAGTTTTTATCTTAATTCAACCTTCGAGGTAGGTATTTAAAACTAAAAGGTTTTGTGATGACATCTTCTTCTTCTTTTTTTTTTCATGCAGACTTACAACTCTGTAATAGTTTTAGCCACTAAAGTCATCGACTTCCTGTCACGATCATGGTTTTTTTTCCAAAGGGTTCTGCGATATAGTGAAAAAGAAATATATTTTTAAAAACTTATAACAAAATATAGCCTTTTCAAAGTTAATTATTATGAAAGAGAATAAAGAGAATTATAAAAGAAAAAAACGAAAATGTTCTATAATATAAACAGGTGTACGATAAAATGACTATTACAATAATATGAAAAAATAACTACAAAAAGTTATTCTACCTTAAAACAGCAATTTTGAAAAGGCCCTATCCTGACAATGTTTACTTTTATATTTTTATTTTATTTATCAACATAAAATTATTGGTTTGATTTATGGTGATTAATATTTTTATTTGAACTAAAAATCGCAAATATGTAGATTTCTTGGTTACCATTGGCACAAAAGAAAATATACGACTCTGCTCAGGATTGTTTTTTGTTAGCAATGGTTTATCGTTTCGTACAGACATAAATTAAATTATTATAACAGTGGCACAACCATTAGCGGTATCTGCCTTTATTTATTTTACTCGTAAACAAATATTCTCCTTTTCGAAAATCGTTAATAAAATGTGTTTTTACAAAAGGATTTTTAGTATATAGCCGGTAAATTTATTATTTTCGGTATGAATACGAGCACAACGGTAAAAGTACCGAAAAATTACTCACCGCCCACGTTAAAATAATGTAATAAAAAAATAAAGAAAACGGTTTGATGACAAAAAACATCGCGCATTTGCCTAATATAATAATAATTATTGTTACAAAATACATATTGCGTTTCAGCAACACGCGTTGCGAAATTATAAATCTTGTGCAATATTTTTATTTTTTTTTGGAACAGACATCGTCATAATATTATTATAATATATTTTCGTATGATATTTATAAATATATATAATTTATCTATGGTTTGGTGCAAAAAGAACCAACGTCAAACGAAATAAATCGAAAATTGACAATTCAAAGTCGTAAAAAATAATTTTTTTTTCCCGTTTACCAAATTTCTGTCAGAAATCTTGCTCCGAATGTAACATCTTTTCTGAGAAAAAAAATTCTAGTTTCGGGAATAATTTTTATTCCACAGGTACTCTGCGTGAATCGTTACACCTAACAGAAATGCTTGAACAAGAGGTTCATTATAAGTTGTACACTATATCGGTCAACAAGGATAATTTGAATTTATAGTAGTATATTTTTTTTTTAAGAATTTTAATATCAAATCATGACGAAAATCGTAAATATGACGGCATTTTAAAACACGTGTAACCAAACTCCGTATAGTATAAAAGAAGAGCTGATTCTGGGATGAGTGCTGCCACTGTTGTGGGTGAGTAGTGGGAGAGGTGTGATACATACGGTTATTTCATTTATATCTATAAGCAACGACAAACCATTGCTGACGAAAGACGATTGCGAGCGCAGTTCAGTAATACATAATTTGAAGTGCCGTACATTTTTTTTAACCCAATCTTACTATATTTTTTTTCGAATTATGAATTTATTATGAAAACTAATTCGAAAATGAAAAACCCGAGCTGCATCATTAAAAGCAAGATTAATAATTCAACAAAAAAGTCTCTCGTCGTTTTTCAATTGGAGCCATATTTGTACTAGGAAACGTGGTAGGTACTTATTTAAAATAACGAGTAAAAGAATCGTAATTTTTTTCCTGGTTAATCCTTTTTATTTTAAATACCGTTTCGAAAATCAAAAAATGACCTATGTATTTACCAAGTAGATAAAATTGACTTTCGGAAAAAGTTCTACACTTGTACATTAAAGCAAGTTTTCTAGGATAAAAGTGGTCTAGAGTATATAAAAAAATTAAAAATTCGTCCGATGATTTTGAAAATATTTCCACGTCTAGGTAAATCTAGAAGAAGTATTATTACCAAGTTTTAAGTCTCTACGTGTATTTATAACAGAATTACAGCAAAAAAACTACCAAAAATTAAAATTCTTTAAAAGCTCAAAAGTAGCTCAAAACTTTTGCCAATGATACCGTTTGAAATTAAATCAAAAAGACAACAAAAAAGGTATTTTCTGATTTTTTGATTAAATCATTTTTTCTGGTAGAAAACATCGTCCGTGTTTTTATATAATAATGAAATCGTAAAATTGTACGTCTTTCTACATTTTTTCCCACTTAAGTACTTTTATTTAAAAAATGGCGTCGAAAATCAAAAAAATGACTTTTTAAAGTATAGTCTAGACAACTTGAGCTTTCACAAAAGGCGCAACACGTAAAAATTGGAGTAAGTTTACTAGGGAAAAACGTGTCCACAAACAAGAACAAAAAACAAAGAAAAGAAAAGATAAACAGCATTGTGGAACCAATAGCTCCCCTTGCTAAGCTCGGAACCAAAAATAATAAAAAATACGTATCAAAGCAGAAATTTTGCGAATATGAAAATAGGGATTTTTTCATTATAATATGTAAACCGTAAGATTTCTGTAATACGAGAGAAAATGTCGGATATATGTCTTTTTTCCGTCGGTTTCGGCCCAGTGAATCTCGGGGCAATCACAGTTCGGATCGACTGCGGGATGAATGAAATTCACTCGGATGTGCATTTTTGTGAGTATATAATTATAGATGCGCTTTACGTTACACTTAACCAATTCGAACCAGTTTATGAAAGTTCAAAATTGAATTGATACAGTGACGTAGCCGGGGTTTTCGTAATCTGTACAATGTTCACTTTTTAAGACAATAATGTTAAAAATTTAAAAAACGTCAACGGCAAAATTAATAATAAATAATATAATTGTGATTTCACGGTGTTTTATCCCACGCACTTTACAATCGTAAACGATTATCACAACACCTCGCTATATTTTTTTTGCCGACTTATAGACAATCCCCTCTTCGGCTACACGTGACATTGCTAAATATTATTATTATTTTAACGAACATTTTTTACTGATACACACAAAGAATATTATTATGATGATAATTGCAAGCGCGCCCGCAGGATAAAATCCCACCTTGTGCAAAACGGGGAAAACATTTTATTCTAGAAATATTTTATATTGTTATGGTAAAATGCAATTATGCATTACAAAAAGTGTATATAGTTGAAAATCCCAGAAGGGGGAGGGAGGGCAATGAATAATGCGAGCACCTTTTAATAATTGAATTTTGATAATTATTAAACCCGGTCGACTATTTTTTTTTCAAATATTTGAAACGCTTCAAATTTTAAAAATTCTTTTGATTCCCAAACCTATTTATAGCATATATAGACACTAGGTTGGTATTTCTTAAGAAGGAATTAGGGAGAAAGAGCATGTAATTATGTAAACGTTAGCTTTAAAAAAACTTCCAGGTGCAGAAATCGAGATATTATAATATTCAACTGTATTTAGTTTACATTATACATTTAAATAGATAATACGATTATTTATTTTTAATCAATAACAAATAGCAATTAACAAATATCATTGTATAATAATCATAATATGAAACAACTATTTTACACTTTATTTTTATGGATTCAAAGCATACATAATTTGCTTTTAGATACTATGTTATTTTCTAGGGGCGCGTTTCCCCCTCTTGCTCCCCAATGCTTGATGCCCATTCAAATATCCCAACCGCATCTGCATTTCTAGTGGTCGTTATCGTTCAGAAAATGGTGCCGATAATCAAGGGGCGAATCAAACGCTTTAGTAATACGCTTATAAGGCGTTTAAATTTTTAATCGGATCGAAAAATTCCAGAAGCGGGTAATCATATTGATCACAATGTCGGATCGAACCGTTATTTTAAACAATTAATAATGCGTAATATTTTTTTCACATATTTACACTTATCGTTATTATTATTGTGTGATATCAATTTAATAGCGATATATTGTACATTATTAACGTTGTTTTTTTCATTCGATTTTTGTAACGTTCTCGCGATATCGCATCTGTGGGGTTTTTGGTTTTTCGGTTTGGTTGGCTTTCAAACAAGTTTAATTTGTGGTGAATGGAAGACGGCAATACAATATTCTGCGTCGAATACAATATAATAGCGTGTGTATGGAATAAACAAGCTATGTCCTTGTTATCGGGGTGTATTTAGGTACAATAAGTGTACGTTCGTCATATTTGTATTATAATTGCCGGAAATAACAGCTTATTTATTTATATATGTTTTTTACGCGTGTATTACTTATGACGAGACTGAATTTGTCAAAAGATGTTTTTGATTTGTTTGCATATTATATTATACGTAATGTAGCCGAGTTTCAATAATGTACTATGTTACATTGTACATAATAGTCCGCATAGAACGCAGCAGCCGTCAAAAATATAACATACGAACAAATCGAACAAATATCGATAAACTAGGGATTTTTTTAGACTCCTTTTGACATACAGTATATTATTATGTCTAGTTATTTCGCTTGAAAATAGTCTTCTAGAATCGCCGAAAATATGTATAAAATAAGTATACCAATAAAGTCGGGAAAGTATGTGAAAAATGTATTAACAAAGTTAAGAGCGGTCGATTGATTATTTTTGACCAAGTTAGAAGTTATTTTGAAAATTGAATAGTTTAGTAAATTTTGTTTTGTAAAATGTATTTGTATTGCCGTAGTGAAAATATTTAAATCTAGATTTTGCAATTTTTCGAAAACAAGAATGGTCAAATGTAGAAAACGCGTATTCGCGTGCAGGAGTATAGTTTAAGTCCATCCTAAATAACAAAAAACAAGGACCTAACCGTAATGTTTATACGATAATATTTAAAAAAAATGTATATAATATATAAACCCTAATTTAAAAGTTAAAATGCAGGACCCAATATATTAATGGTTATTGATTTTCGAGTTCAATGGTATCGTGGTGGTTGAACGCGCGATTTCTAATAATATGGCAAATTCTAGCTGTTTTTACAAGAAGTATACCAGACATTGCGCACATTACTACTTTAGAAAAAAAAAAAAAAATCTCTGTATATTATAGGTGAATCTGTTTTACGACCAAGTACCTGTCTATATTATGGGTGCTATAATATTATGTATACACATCATCACTAACTTTGTATACGTAATATTATGTTGAGGATCTTCAATTTGCCCTCCTCCCCTCGTCTTACGTTATTCTGTATAACTCAACGAAATTCACGTAGGCGGTGGACTGTTGACGTGCTGTGTATACCTATATCATTATTATGATGCTTATAATTCCGTGCGACAATCGTTTATTGACTTACAAAGCTTCCAATATATAGGTGTACCCACCTACTTACAATGTATTTTAAATCGATGAACGATCGTTAAATGTCGAAAGAACACTTTTCCGCGAGTCATTAGTGGCGATTTACCGCACTCGCGTTTAATTTTTTTTTTGTCGGTCGACTGGTTTTTTTTTATCATTGAAAATTTAAGCGTACTTACATAGGTATTTTTCATTATAGACTAATTGTTCAGGGAAAAATGTGCTTTATTTACACGCGGAAGAAATCTGTATGTATTTTTGAAAACTTAAGCGTGACTGCAGTTCGTCATTGGGTGTACCTACGAATTATTATTATAATATTATACATAGTTTTTGGAGAAATTCGTGACATTAAAATACTGTACAGGAAAAATTGTGTAGGTATATACCTATATACTCGAATTTTATCATTATTACATTATATAATATAATAAAATCAAATACAATAATCGAAACAGTGTTTAAAATTTAAAACAAAAAAAAAAACCCATTATTTTTTCTCATTTACCTACAGAGTATGTCAGGGCCGCTTACATCCGTCGATTGGTTGTGATTTATCTCAAATTTGAGTACCAAACTTCTACATTTATAGTCAATTTCATACAATCACTGATCCTTCAGTCTTTTGCAGTGAATCCATTTACCTCGGCAAGGAGCCGTTTAAATGGGCCTCCTCTCGATTTTTCCCGTCTGCCAGTTTGTGCGTCCTACTATTTCTTTACGCGTGGCCTGTTCATTCTACTCTCTTATTATCCCTAGTAAATGTTTTAATATTTGGTTTTTGATAACCTTAACTGCAGGTATAGTTACAGGTTTTGTGTATTATTCCTGTTGTTTTTTTACAATAATTGGACCGTATAAACGCGCCAGAGAAATATCTTTTTAGAGGCCAAAAACTTTTCCTCTTCGCCTATTGTTAACGATCATAATATTATGTTTGACACCCATGCGATACGACTGGTCGTAAATATATCGGGAATTCCTACACGGGTACATCATAAAACGAATAAATATGTCAGAATTTCGAAACTATTAAGGGAATTTTTTTAACACGGAGCCGATTTTTATACTCTTACGATATTACTTCTATTCTCTTACGATATTACTTCTTTAAACTATATATTATGCAGTACACGCGGGTTATAATTAACATTTGTATAGGTATATTATTATTGTTGTGAATGGACCGAACGATATTTTTCCGTGTTTTGCAGCACTCGATGGGCGTGTGTACGCGCATGTAGGTTTGTCCCGTTGACCATTGTCTTATCGCGTGATAGGTACTTTCATATAATATTACTGTTAGGTATGAACGAGGTACCTGTATAGACGGACGTAATAATATTGTCCATTGTGGCGCTATCGGTTGGTATTATATGACTGTTGCGGCTATAATATTGCAATACTTAGACTGATAAACATAAATAATATCGGACCGGTAAAGGTGGGTACTCGGCAAATCAGTGGCGTACACTCAAAATTAAATCCGGGTAGAATGTCGAATGGCTATAGTGTTTTTGCCGCGAACCCACCAAATTGCACCAGATTTCTATATGTATTTTTTCAATATTATTTTCGTTATGATTTTTAACATATAATATTTACAATAAGTATTTTCTTAGATTACGACCACCATATCCCGGATAAAATTTGGATGATTGCAACTGCTATCGCTGTGTGTGTCCCTGCAATATATGACGTGATTTTATTTTACGTATCAACGTGATACGGATTAAAAAATTAACTGATGTAAAATAATCGCTTAACATGTATCGCACCATATCTATATCACAACGTGACCAGACTTCACGCCGTGATAAAATACGATAAAAATTACTAAAATATTTTAAAATACTATGTATAAGAAAACGACAATCAATAAAACTTTACGTTGGCGATAATTGATAATATTACTAAATCTCGATCTAAATATGGACGTTTATATTAAAATAATATACATTTTTTTTAAATTGTTCAACCCTTGGCTTATATTCTCGGCCAGCGTTTACGGCTTATAGGTTGGGAACCGCCGAAATATAGGAAAAGTTATTTGAGCCTTTATCGTTCAGATAAACCTGATCCAGTTCTTCTTCTGCACGCATGAATATTCTTTAAGAATTTTTGTCACCGTTACTACACTTAAAGCCGCCTGTCTTCATATCACCTCTTTCCGGTCTTCAAAAGCTAGAGTTTTTAGATCTTTTTCTGCTACGACAATCCATCCTTTCCTGGAGTTTTTCTCTAGCCCGTCTTCCTTGGGGTTTCTATTCCAATGATAAGACCTAACTATAATATCGTTCTCTCCTTTTCTCATTAAGTTGGTCCTTTACAAAGATATTGTTATACCGGTGCCAGTTCCATCATATAGTATAACTCGTTCGCCAGTTTCCCGTTGTTTCATCCATAATAGGTTTACATATTTTACTCTGTACATTGTTCTTAAAAGTCTCCAATTTTTTTCTGTCTATTCGATAATGGCCGTCCACAAGCTTCGCGACCATACACCGCGATAGTCGGTTTTTTAATAGCCGCATACGGTTAAAATAACATAACAATATAGATTGCGATAATATTATTATTGTACACCTAGGTACCCATATATTGTACGGTTTTCCGTAGGTTTTATTAATTCTTTTTTTTTTTCGTTATCGGTACCAATCGACTCGCGGCACCGATATAGTATAATTTTTTTTTATTCATACGGGTACCTATATTATATTATATATTTATGCGATCCGAATTATAATTAATTTAACACACACACACCGCGTGTATAATACGATAATAATAATAATATTATTATTATTATGCGCGGAGAGCCGTATCGGGTTACAGTGCTGCTGCGGCGGCAGCGGTCGTATATCTGCGGGGCACACGATCGCGGTTCGTGGACCCGGAGATCGCGGACGCTAGATGATCGCCGAAGATTATCGTCCGTCAAAGGAATATAATCTATAAAAAAAAACAAAACACAAAATTATAAACAGCAGTGCTGCTATGCAACTATAGTATTATGCAGAAAAAAAAAAAAAAACTTTGGTCGAAAGTCCGGATAGACGAGCGAGGAGGGCGGTGAAAAAAAAAACCGAATCGTGTGCCATTTTCAAAACAACAAAGATTGATTATAATAATATATTATATTACAATCTATTGGTGCGCATAAAAAAAAATATATATATATATATATAATATTATATACAGTAACAATTATTATTATATATATATAGGTGAGTACTATCGATCCGAGATCCGAGATAAATAAAATGTAAAAAAAAAACATATTTTGAAATCATCGTCATCATTATCGTGGTAATAATAATAATGTTATCTCGCCGTGATAATAACATAATAATATAATATACCTAATATTCGTGAAAACGCGACTAATCGACCTGACGACGTGATTCGATCAAGATGTTCAATAATAATATTATATACTATTAGACATATAAAACAAAATATAGTATAGATTATAATATGATCTAATAAACACGTACAGTTACTAGTTATACAATTTTTACATTTTTTTTTTTTTTTTTTTATATTTATGTATGACGTGACGTCTAGTAGAAATCAGGTTTTTGATAGACATCACAATATTATATTAATATTCTAGTAGGTAGTATGTTTTTTTTTTTTAATACTATTATTACTATTCGCGCCCTACACTCGTCGATTATAAAGTAAACTGCAGCATGATACATCACGTCGTAAATCGAAATATCTTCGGGTTCGAATAGATATAATTCTATAGTATTTTATTTAGTATTTATTTAGTGTTTTATTATAAACGCGTACATTTTTTGTAACGACTCATCATTCAAATTTCCTAATTCGTATTAAAACTATTATGATTTAAGATTAACTAGTTTTCAAGCATTTTTGGAAAAATCAAAAAAAAAAAAAACAATTTTTGTTATAGTATTAAAGTCGGAAGGGAAAACTGATAGGGTGACCACTACGACACGAAAGCATAATATAAAACAATTCATATTAGAAGTGGATAGAGAGAGTTTCTATGAGTTTAGTTAGTTTAGTTAGCAAACTAATCAAATAATTGAGACGAGAACTAAAAGAAGACCGAAAAAGAAAAAGGTGGACATACTTCGTACGATTGTTGCAACCACTGTTGTTGATGAGAAGTTGGGACGGTAGGATATAGAGGGAAAATTAATTTCTATCTGTAAGCAACGATAAACCATTGCCAACGAAACACGATTCTGAGGAGAACAGTTCAGTTGATAGTGATGTTTTGTCAACAATATATATGTCATACTACTATGGTAAAATAATTAAATAGACATTATATATTTTCTTTAATAATATTTGTTTAATATTGTACCGATTTTCCGTTTTACCCACGTTTTTTCTGGAAAAACTCTTCAGAAAATCAAAAAATGACCTCTTTAAAGTACCTCCCCAGTCAGATTTCCTTTTAGAAAAAATACTATAATTGTAAATCGGAACTAGAGTCCTGGTAGCGCACAGATAAAAATAAAAAATAATTAAATAAACATCTTGGAAAACCATAAGTTTCTTCACGCCATTCAAAATCTAAACGCCAAAAATAATTACTAATAACGTAAAATTGAAACTAATATTATAAACTACTATAAGATTTTGAAAATTGTCTAACATGTCTAGGAAATAATTTGGTGAAAGATTCAATTCTCTGCGATAATTTTTAACTGAATTATAAAAACAAAAATACTGTTATTGCGGATACATTGCCTCGTTTTTTTCCTAGTTAGATTTTCAAGGAAAATCAAAATAAAAAAATAACCCTTCAATGTATCAAACATAAACAAAATCTATTACCAGAAACCTCGCCTGAAAATGCTAATTATTAGAGCAACGACACAATTATTATTTTAAAACTAACAAATCTTCAGCTATAGATTCAGATATCAGTGTTCTTCTTCTTTTCCTGAAAGTTAGACTTTGTCGTAGTGAATATACTGTTCCATTTCTCTCTCTTTAACGCTAGAATATTTGTAAGTGAGTTAGTGATGTGATATAATTCCGGATTATCCGAAAATCCGTGTTATCGAACTTCGTCATTTTTTTTCCTACCACTAATTTCAGTAGTGAGTACCCGTTGAATCCTGATATTTCAATCATGTTTCATATGCATTTCTTCCTTGATTTCCTCTTTTTTTGCGGCCATTGATTCTGAATTTCATTAGAAGCTATTATGTCTTATTAAGAACCCCGTTTCTTGATCTTATTATGGATAGCATATTCTCTACTCCCCTAATATCAGGGGAATTGTTTCTTCTTTCAGTCCAACTATTACGAAATAATCATCTGCGTGTCCATTTTTCCATTACTTTTAGTTTTTTTTTAGATTTCGAGTGTAGCGCGGGAGCTATTGGTTTTACAAAGCTGTTTATTTTTCTTCCTTTTTTTCTTTCTTTGTTCTAGACTGTGGATACGTTTTTCCCTAGTTAAATTGCTCCAATGTAAAAGTGTAGCACCTTTTTTGAAAGTTCAAGTTTTCTAGATTGTATTGTACTTTAGAGAATTAGAGAGATTTTTGACGCCACGTTTTAAATAAATGTACTTTAGTGGGAAAAAATATAGGAAAACGTATAATTTCACGATTTCATTATTTTATAAAAACACGGACGACGTTTTTTACCAGAAAAAAATGATTTAATCGAAAAATCACAAGATACCTTTTTGATTTACTTTTTTACCGTACCATTGCTAAAACTTTTGAGCTTTTAAGAAATTTTAATTTTTGCTGTTATATTATATTGTAATTGTTTTTGTGTTGTAAAATAATTGTTCGTTCCCCCCCTCGATCTTTGCTCCGTGCCTGCTTTGTTTCACCATTACAGAACAATACATTCCGTAGCATTTGGTGAAGTTCTTTCTGATTTTTAGACCAAGATTTGTTCGAGCGTAGTTGTCTTTTTTGTGTGAATGCTCTGTTTGCTGTGAATATTGTGGATGTCTTGTTTTTACCGAACATCTGCCGTCACTAGTTAGTGTACTTTCGACAAAAAAAAAAAAATTAGTATCCAAATTAATGTGATACAGTGGTGTAACTAGGAACATTTTTTTTGGGGGGAAGGGTAATACGAATATTTGTTAAAAATATCAAGACAAAATTATAAATAATACATAATAATCATAAGATTATATTAAAACTATATTATACCGAACAATTAGTCTTCTTAACGGACAGCTATAAATAGCGGACGTTTATTTGGGAACGAGAATATTTTCACTAACTCATCTATATGAAAGCCTCTAGATACAAATACGGAACACTAAATAACGGACACTTTCTCCCTCTAAATAACGAACAAAATTTCAGTGCCCGAGAATGTCCAGTATTAAGAGGTCTCACTGCATTAATATTTTAATATCATTCATTTTGTATTTTTTTCTAAAAAGTTACTGCGAAAGAGAAAAATATATTGATTTTAGACTTGTTTGGCAGGTGATGTATCACCCACATCATCCCCCTTGTGTACGCCACTGATGTAATAGGGACACCTATATACCATCGATAAAGCGAAATATTAACATAATAATATTCACTGTATGAGTGATCGTGAAAACACTACTAATCGACGATGTTAAATTTAATATTAGGCATTTAAAATAATGTTATATATGAAATATATAACATTATATTAGCCGTACGTGATTTTATGATGTAGCATCCCGTCGAAATCAGGTTTTTGATCGACATCACAATATACATTAATATACATAATACATTTTATATTCTGGTAGTACGTTTTTTTTTTTTTATAATCGCGTCCAACTGCATCAATTAAATAAACTGCAGCCATGTGTACGGTGTGTACGTCACATTATAAAACGAAAATCTCGTCGAGTTACCAGTTTTAAATAAAATCGTTAATTTAACAAATTTTAACTATACTACACCGGGAAATATAAACTATAATATATTTAAATATTGCAGTGAATTTCAATCCCTGCAGCCGAGCGTATAATTTTGTGTGCTTAACATATATAACGCGTTTTTTATTTTGTTTGTTAAATTAATGTGCGATCAGATATCAGTGTCTAGACCCGCTGGACCCTCTCCGTAAATCCGCCACTGGAATTAATTTTTTTTTTAGAGAATTCTGACTTTTATTAAGTTATTTATGTAGTTAATTAAAATTGTTTAATTTTTTTTTAGGGGAGAGGAGTGAGAAAATTTATTCGGATAAAATATTCACAATTTATTATAATTATTTATTAGCGTTTCAAGATCGAATTTATGTTAAAATTCGTATACAACACGAACGATCATATGTTTGTTTTGCAGTTACAAATCAGTACAATAATGTGTTTACTTTAATTCAACCAAAATATTTGTTTTACAATATACTTTACTCACTGCATAGAATCGTTTTTCGTTTGCAATGATTTTGCATACTGCATTATAATATATAAACTAATAGTTCGTATCTACAAATAATTATAACCCTTTACCTTTATGACTTCTAACTTGACAAGAGTTATCTAATCTTATACAATTAGGGGTTTGATTAAAAAAAAAAATTACTCAATACCTATAGTTATTGTTATTACATTATTTTTTACGCGGTACAAAATTGTAATAAATAGTATTATATTTAAACAAGAAGCTGAATATTTACAGTATAAACTAGTCGATTTAATTTAATGACATATTCCGCGATTATAATGAAATAATTTTATACGAATATAATATACGAATAGACACTTTTTTAAACATTTTTTATTCATATAAAAATATAATTATTTTAATGTTGATATATTTGACGCCGTGCGACTCGAGAGAAACCCATTTAAACGATCGTTGTTTGAATTTTAATATACCACGACGTCAAATAATATATATAATAAAATAATATGTCGATGACCCACGGCCACTTCGTAAATATTACCGAATACGAATTGCGTGTTTATCGTATTTATAATACTTTAATCCTAAAAAATGTGTTTATCGCATTATAATATTTAATTCCATGTGTCTATATTATTATGCTACTATATTATTGCCACGGACCGCGGTAAAGTTTGATAAGAAGACGAATCGAATGGATTGCATATTCCTATAGATGTTAGATCATAATAATACATATTATAATTTGACGGACGGCGGAGTCTCGGCTATAAATCGGTTTTGTTCGGCGTTGTGTGTCGTCTCGTCTAACCCTTACCTTATTTAGATACGCGACAAATAAATTATCCGAGGCGATTTCTAAGATAAATAATCGAATGGTCTTGATGAATATTTTTCAATCATAATTTTCAATAATAATTCGATAAAATATTCAATTTAAATTTGTATGGTTTAATAAATATTATTATTAAGTTACATCAATCACGATGCGAAATCTACATATGTGCCAAATCCGGTACGCTGTTTTTATTTTAGCACTTTGTTTTATAATTGGTAATTATTTTTATTATTTTATTCACGCCAAATGGCAATATGGCATGGATAAAAAATAGTACGGTACACAAATTAATTAAGGTAAAACTAGAAATAACATATCAAAAAATAACTATTGGTAAGTGCAAACAACAAAAAATAAAAATAAAAAACACTATAATACAAAAATATACAATTTAAAGATGAGGAAAAAAAAAATTGAAGAACGTGGCTTAGGTACTTAAACTGAACGCGCAGCTCTAAAAATTCGATGTAGTATGTGATTATGTCCGTATGAAGTTTTATGAGCTGAGATATAGAATCGAGACTGGGTTCTAGATGAATGGCTCGGCGTTCTGAAAGGTATGGATGAAAGGAGATCAGGCACATCAAGTGAGCCATTTAATAGGGCAGATATGAATTCTAAATCCGCATTATCACGGCGAGAAGATAATGTTTGAATATTCAGAACCTGCCTCATATTGGTATAGTCGTGGGGAATGTGATGAATACTAAATTGAAACGCTACATAATTTAAAAATTTGTTTTGTACATGCTCAAGACGAATTTGATCTTTAGCTAGAAAAGGTTTCCATACTATTGATCTGTATTCTAATAGTGAGCGAACTAGGGCAAAATAAAAAGTACACAGGCATCTGGGAGATATAAATAATTTTGTATTATGGATGATTAACTGGAGTGTTTTTAAAGCTTTGTTAACTACAATATTGACGCGAGTGCTGAAACTGAGATCAGTTGAATAATTAAATCCTAAATCTTTAATGCTGTAGACGCGTTCTAATTTGGAGTCATGGAGAAAATAATTGAATAGAATGGGAGAGCGTGCTCTAGAGAAAGAAGTTACATGACATTTCGTTATATTTAGAGATAGTCCAAGGTTGGAAACCCATTCGGTAAATATGTTTAGTTCGCTCTGAAGCAGGAAAGTATAATATATTTTTATACCATCAGCATAAAGTAAAAATTTTACTTGAGTAAGCCACAGTGGTAATGAATTTACAAAGAGAGAGAATAATAAAGGACTTAGGTGGCCACCTTGAGCAACACCAGATGTAACAGCATACATTTCTGAAGTGGATGCTGAAATAGAAACATATTGTTTTCTACCAGTTATATAAGTCCTAAACCTGGATAATGAAACCAATTGTATATTTTTTTTTGTATCTTAGAAAACGGTTATACAAGTTCTTGATTATTTATCTTTATCTAGATAATTATATTATCAATCTAGATACAATCTATACAATTTTAGATAAAACTGACCACACGATAAGCTACATCTAAATTAGCCCGAGGAGCTAGGGGTGGAGTGGCCAGTCTGTGAATGGGAATTTTCTAGATGGCCTGGACCATATTATGGCCTGGTGCAGGTTATATAGGTAACATAATTCTTACTCGTATTATTCAAAAATATAGTAAACATATTTTTTATTAAGTATTTCGTTAGACTGTTCAACTATTGTACCATTATTAAACTATAATTTTGAATACAATGAATGAGAAAGCATAGGATACAAAATGACAAAACAGTTTATAACTATAAACATTAATTAAAATTAAAAAAAAACAGTGGCATGCATTAAAAAAAAAAAAAAATCTATTGTAATTTCTGTACACAAAAAAAAATTATAAAAATTTAGCTTTGATTCGTTTACGGTTTAAACAATAGGTATATATTTATCATACGTATAATGAATACCTACTTAAGGAGGGGAAATCTATACCAAAAAGGTATAAACACAAAAAACAATTATTATCTAAACTAAATTTGAACCATGCACGGAACGGAAGTACTAAATTTTAATGGACAATTTTTAATTTTCACATCTAAACTGTTAAATAAAAATCTAGAACGGAAAAATTTGAAACGAATTCTCTTTTTTCAAATACATTTTTGTATGGTTTTACTAAGATATTTTATTTTTTTTTTTTTTACACTGTGTACAACAATTGGACTAGAAATCTACCTCCGATATATACGCACGGTACCATTTCTGAAACGAAATATTGTCCAGATGGTACTTTTGGGAGGTAAGTTTTTGATTTTTCAAGCGGTTTTCATAATATCTTGGATTTTGCCTGTTAACATTTGAATACTAAAACTGTTCCAAATTTGACCGTTTTTAGATAATGGCTATGTATTCCTCGTAATGGAACACATAAATATCGGGTGAATAAAAATTAAGTTTGAAAAGTATCAAACAAAAATAAAAACCGTCAACCTGGTTTCGATAATTTTTCATAGACACACGTTACTTTTATGGGGGATGGTAAACTCCTACAAAAGTAGGTAATCTCTTACATTGACATAGTGTTAACTCCTAAAAAACATAGTGTTAACTCCTACAAAAGATAGTGTTAACTTCTACAGAAGATAGTGTTAACTAACTACACTAGATAGGTGTAAAGTTGTAAAAAGTAAAATAATTAAAAATCAGTCAAAAGCTAAAAATAATGATAGACAGAGATTATTTTACTTACAATTTACGGAAATAACGTAGACGTTATCGAAATGTTCGATAATTTCCAATACGATACCTTAAATTAATGTGTTTAGTAGATTTTATTTTATATTTTATTATTTTACATCCGTAAGTCTACGAATATTTATCCAAAATGCAATGAAAAAGGTCTTTTATCATTTTTCCGTTGGATAACTATTTCTGGTATAAAACGTCATGCGTGTTAATTTAAAACAATGAAATCGAATAATCGTACGTTTTTTTTCCCACTTAAGTGCAATAATCTCAAATAAACGTCGTTGTAAAACCAATATGCATTCCTCGATACACTCAGAATCTAAAATGTAAAACGGTCTACGTAGGAGATTACGCCATCTATTTTTGGCAGGTAAAATGGGACTATGTAGGTGTTTACACCATGTTTCAAAAATACAGGATAATAGATAGTAGACGATTTCGCGGTGCTGGACGGTCCCGCAAGGCATACATAATAATATATAACTACCTATAATATCCGCTCGTATCGTAATATCATAATAAAGAAAAAAAAACTACTTCATCTCATTTACGATTTTGTTTTTTTTTTTAATTCTTTTATTTTTATTTTTATCACTACATATTATTATTATTATATCGTCGTATACACAATTTCCTGTTGTCACGGGACGGCGGCTGAGGCCGCGGCGGCGACAACGACGACGCCGCCGTTCGGAACCTGTTGGACCACTCGTCTCGATTCATTCATCGGTTTGCTTTGCCTCCCCACCACCCCACTCCCCTAGCCCGTTATAATAATAATATTATAGACACTCGTCGCACCTCATTCAACAGAGAACGGCCGAGTATACGCGCGTTGCTTTTTTTATTACTATTTTTTTTTTTTCGTTAATATTACAATATTATATATACTTTATCCACGGATTTTTTCGTCGTCTCTTCTACCTCGTCCGCAAAATGTATATTAATGTACTTTTTTTTTTTTGATGTTCTGTTTTTTTTCACCTCAAGGTCAACTGCAGTTTGCGCCACCGCTACCACCACTGACGTGACTCATGCGTGCGCACCTGTGCGTAATTTTTCGATAATATTCGCCGCTAGATATGCGCTTTTTTTTTACCGGGTACTTATACCTATAATATCGATAGTAATTTTGAAGGATTCTGCAACGCGGCCGATGATGTCAGCGCGGAGAGAAGATATTTTTAGTTTTGAAAATTTGTATATTATAATGAATTACTCTGTTCGAATTACGCCGTACACTATTAGCAATCGCTGCTCATTATATTATATTCGTCCAAGAGTAGCTTCGTTTCGAATTTAGCGAAATCTTAAAAACAAAAAAAAATATATGTAAATATAAAATAAAAGGTCTTAAAAGGATGTTTTTGTCTTACAAACACAAAGACTACACAGAACTTGCTTAGTTTTGGTTTTAGTGTAAAAGCAGCTATTATGAAATTAATCGAGAACAATATTACGGAGGGAAAAACATTTCTTTTTTTTTTTTAAAGTTTTAGCGAATTCAAAAAAACGTTGAAAAAGTCGTTATTTTATAAACGGTTAATTGATAGTTGTATTCGGAGAAAATCATGATTTTATTTTAGTGTGCAATGAAACATTTTAAAGCGAGAAAAGTTATTATGCAGTAAAAATTATTAATTTGAGCAGTGTGAACAATTTTTTGTTATTATTTATACTATATTATTAAATGATGATTACTTAAACCTCAAATAAATAAAAATTGTTTCAATATAATTTTTAAAAATTGATTATTATGTTTTAGTTTTATCGTGCTCTCTGATCGAGTTTTTTTGCATTGCAAACAGACAAATATATTTTATCACACTCCCGATGTTTTGAATTTTTGATTTACATTTTTATTTTTTAAATTTACCTGAATACTCAATGATTTACAATCAGCTTTAATACTACCTATAATTTTTCCATGTTAATAAATTGTCTAATATATAAGATACTGTAAACAAAATGATAACAGATATTTGGTATTTATACCAATATAACACTAATATTAATACTATATTTTCGTTTTCACGGTTTTGTGAGTATTTCTTATGAATTTTAGATTGAGAGCATATTTATATATTTAATTTGGAAAATCGATTCTAAATACTTGTATTTTTTTGCAAGTAAAAGTGTAAAACAGAACATTTAAATTAAAAAAAGAAGTTATACCTAAACAATATTGTTTAGTTTTAATTAAAATAAATAATTATTATTACCTACAAATATATGTACTTATTAGTTATAGTTATTAACAAAATTAAAAAATAGTTTAATTGGCATGTCATGGGTAATAAGTCTACGTCATTTACTCCTACAATCAAGAATTGGGAATGAATATGTGCAATCAGAAAAAATTTATTAAAAATCACCCCGGAGAAAATGAAAAAAACGCAGCGTCTTGTCCTCCGGAATATTGTTCTCTTTTGATTTTATAATAGGTGCTTTTACTCTAAAATCAAAATTAAGCGTGTTCTGTGTAGTCTGCGTAAGCGTGTTTTAACTATATAGTGTGTTTGTAATACGGAAACAACATATGCATGTGTGCCGTTCTCTTAAAAACCGCACGTGTGTAATACGATTTCAGTTTTTCGACTTCAGACAGGGAGACGTCATTTGCAGCATGTACACGGTGCATGCACGTTCCGAGTGGTTTTTTCTTTCTTTTCGCAAATAATAGTATATTATATATACATTCATAAATATATTATTCCGATATCCATTCGACTATTTATACCTCGAGACTAAAATTAAATGCAAAACAAACAAAAGCGTTTGAAAATCAATAGTATAGGTAATATCGCATAAAATGTTCATTCGCGTAACAATGTAAGATCTGACGATATTAACTAAACAGAAAAAAAAAATTAATTAAATCTTATTATACTATTTAACCGACCGGATGTCTCGGGTTAATTTGTCTGCAGTTGAAATTATTACTCGGTGACAATAAAATCGGCATTAATTACGTATAGTTTACTGCGGATTAACGTTAACCGGAACATAAATTCTCTTAAAACCGACGATCAATAAAACGGGTATTAGTATAACGCGTATAATATGTTTAATGTTCTACAATGTGTCTCGTGAGGAAACGACCGGCCGCCGTCGTATGAAAATGGTAGGGGTGGTCTAATTCTTTTATTTTTTTTTTTTTCTAATGGGCAGTTTAATTTAATTTTAATAAAACCGAACTAACCGTGCAGCATCTTCAACATCTTCTGGTGTACTTTTCAATGTATTTGTTTTTAATTGTACATATATTTTATTGCGATATCGAGTGACTTGCGTCATCAAGTTGAACATTTTCAAACGATTTGTTTTTATTTACTAACAACAATACCGTTTGATACCGTGAATTAGGCAATAGTAATAATTGTGTCATTTCTTTGGTCAATCGAACCGTAACATCTGTTCGTTATACAAACCTAGCCTATCCTATCCTAAAAACAGCAACGTTTAAGTACCTACAAAAGGTCATACGATGGGAGGAGAGGTGAGGAAGGATATTACCCCGTCACCTAATTTTTCTTAAATATTTATAATAATACTTATATAGGTATATATAATTAATACTAATATATAATATAATAATAAATACATTTACGATAATATATAATTTATATTATATCTTTAGTTATAAAACAAAAAAAAATTATGTAGGTAAATATTAATAGTTCTTAAAAATTATCCTCATTCCAAAAGCATATGTCTGCCACTGAAACTACCTAGAATATATTTTGAAGGTTATTGTTGATGCGTTTTCATTTAAATTATTCAACTACCCTATTTTTTTTTTTGGAGAACGACTTTATTCACACGAACACAATTTTCATTTTTAAAATATATGATATGCTTATTATATATATAAAACAAAAAAAAAAAAAAAAAAACACCAACTATTTGGCCCGAATCTGTATAATCAAATTAATATATATTTTGTAACACGGGAAAAAATCTTATAAACGAACATGTCCCTGAAGCTTTTCGCCGTCCTAACTTAACTCCATCATACATGTATCCGAGTCATTTGGGACTCAGATATATAATATAATACCCAAAGATCCTTACCCATGTTCCAAGAATACATTACTCACTGGCTTCTTCACGAATACGATGCATCAAAACCTAAATACTATTATTAAATACCCGCATTGTAAACTTCCCCTTTTTATTTAATTGTTTGTTTTATTTTATTTTATTTTGCCGTTCTAATTCACACTTTTGAATTTCAATTTTTTTTTTCTTTTTAGTTGTATAAAAAACATGTGGTAAACAAGATAACTCCTGGGCCTCCACACGAGTTTTAAACTCAGTGAGGCCTAGTTATCTTTATTTATATTAAATTGAATAAAAATTAAAAAAAAAAATAATACAAATACGCAACATACAAAATAGTATAAATTATTATTATTGTCGTTATCGTATTTGAAAACCACGGCATGTGTTCCGATATTGATAATGTGGTCCGGTTTCGTGTCGTGTTATACGATATAGGTGTATGCGATTAGATTTTCAGTCGACGTTTCTGCCAACCGTGATTTAAACGTGATGTGTAATAGTTCCGTGACATTATCTTGACGGCTGTTTATCGTTTTCACATGTGACCGGTTACATATTGTAATCGCCAACCGTTGAAAAAGTGTTTCGGTTAGATTTATTTCTAACCACGTTTGAATTTCAATTTAGTCATATTTATTTGTTCTGTATACAATTTTTTTTTTTTTTTTTTTTTAAACTGTTATCAATTCTTTTCTTAACGCGTAAAACCACGAAATCATCGTTTACAGATATTATAATAGTACAATTATTATTATATTCGATAATGTTTTTTTTTCGTTCCATGATGTAGCTATTGCTAATAATGCTCTAATATATATACAAAAAAGATAAAATAGACTAAGACGGTTTGGGCATTTCACGAGGAGATAGTTATCAGAAGCATTAAGTATTGTAATCAAAATACACGTAGGAGGAAAGAGGAGGAGAAAAGGACCAAAAAAGAGGTGGTTATGAATGCAGTTGGGAATGATATGAGGATAGCCGGTGTATGTGAGGTGGGAGATCGGTTCAAGTGGAAGTTTAGGACGAGAGTGGTTGGCCCGAAATAGTAGGGATGAAGAGGAAAGAGAAGAAGAAAAAATAAAATTTAATGAACTGTAATGATACGCCGTTGTTGCTTTAAATTTTGGTGTACATAATAATAAAATACTGACTGCCAATCTTAAAACAATGGCTTTTCGGACGTCAACTATTTTGTTTTTATTCGCCTACTTTCAAATTTTACTGCAATTTTCATCTTCTACCAACAACGTAGGCATTGTATTGAATTTGTACATACCGTTACATTTACAAATATATTGTTTATTTATTTGTTTTATTTTTACTTTTAAATGGCAATAAGTAAACGAGTACCTATTCAATTTATATACTTTTGTTCGATTCGGCGATATTCTGCTTTTAATTTTAGCTGTCGATTTCAAGTGTGACGCACTTTATATACAATAATATATAAATGTCTGTTTTGTCATTATTTTGGAACTAATATCGAGTTCTCCGTATGGAGTAAACACAAATTAAAAACAAAAAACGCAATAAACAGAAAAATAGCTCGCACATAGGGACCTATTTTTAATTTAGTACCAGTTACGCTTAATAATATTACAAAAGTATAAAACAATACATTTTATAAAATACATGGATTATGTGGGCTGAAAAGTTGAAATGAAGTTAAACTCAATTTTATTACATATTTTAATAAAATTATATTATACTATAGTTGTATTATATTATATTAACTATAGTTCATTAGGTTCTATCGTATGAATATTGTTATTTTTTAACCAAAAATAATTCGTATGAAATCCTTAGTTCATAATGAGTAGGTGTATTATAATTTGATTTATTTAGCATGATATAAACTCATGTGTTGAACATTGAATTTCCTTGTAATTTTAAAAAATCCCACACTCTTTAGTTTCAATCATTTTCAGTAGGTATGACAAAACCAATTTTACAAAAACATTAATAATAAGTACCTAACTTAAACTAAGTTAATTAGTTAATTTTATTTTCAAATCGACTTTTAAATTAACTTGTTGTTAATTAATAAACAATTAACTTTGAACGTGTTAACGCGTTCAATTTTTTTTAAAATAAACTTAGTTTAACTCAGCATGTGACAAATTCAACCATACTAACTTAATATTACCTGTTCGTTAACTTGCTCTGCAGTTTTGCCGTTTAGTATTAAACCTATTAGTATCTATACATTTATATCTCTATATATACGTTTTGAAAATGAATATATGCAAATCAATTACAATAATATATATATACTATTATAAACTCTAAAAAAAAAAAATATTTACTCGCTCGATTTACTAGGTACTACTTTACTGCTGTATACTATTACTTCTATAATAACGTAATATAAAGTTATGGTAAGTATTCCGTTTAGAGCATATATATATATATATATATATATATATATATATATAGTGACTTGACCGGATTGTGATTGAACCATTAAAGGCATAGGTAATAGGTATGTATATACATGGAAAATCGTGCGCCTCTAAGTTACATAACATATTATAACATTTTGTTGGTTCAGAATCTAATGCTGGAGTTGAAAAATTAAAAAAAAATTTTATCCTGAGCTATCTATATATTATGATGCAGTAAAAGCCAAAGAAAAACTGTTTCAAATACTTACTCCTCCGTCGTTTTATGATTAATAAAGTTTTTTAATATACCTACTGATATATATATACTTATAAAGGTACCTAATTATAATCGTATTTTACGAGGAATATGCTACAGTGAACTTAACGTAATATTATAGAATATTTTTTGATTTTATCGTGCAGCAAACACATATAATTGTAATCATAAGTATATATTTAAAATTTTTAAATACGTATTAAAATAGTGTATGACACTTAACAATAATTAATAATTGCTTATGAAATAGTAAAATAAAGTAAACTTAATAAAGTAGAAGGTACCCACGATGTAGAGAAGATAAGGTGACTCCACTTGTACATTTTTGTGTCACAAATTTGTCTGGCACCAATTTGACTTAGTTAATTGTGTCATGTCATATTTTATTCTTTTATACAACAATTCTATGGTACGGCAGATTGTCATCACATCAGAAGCTGGAATGTAAAGGTCTTCGTTAGTTTTTTGTAGTATCAATTTAATGCGGTTGTCTTTTAAATTTCCTGTGTATAGTGCTGCACTACATACCATACAGTTTATACGTTTTAAAACCGGGAAAACATTTTTATCAACAGAAAATATACTAATTTTGTATTACTTATTATATTTTAAAACATTACTTTGATGAATTTATTAATTTATTAGGTTACTTACCATATGTACTATATATCCAGCTATCAGTCCAACTGCATTATCAGCATATTCGGATAAGACAAAGAAGGCACAGTTAAACGGCATCTCTAATCCAGTATTTACGCCAATATCATTAAATTCGGCCAGAATTATTCCAGTCCTTTCATTTAATGAAGGTAAAGCATTGATAACATCTTCAACACATTCATTGTCCTCACGGTATGCTGTTTTCTTCTCTTCAGTGTTAGTACACCTTCTGTCAATTAAGTTCGGATTACTTTCTGGTTCAGCTCAAGTCTCAGAATAACGTTGAATAGGATTACGAGTTGCTAACAATATCTTAGTGTTATCTAAGGCTAACATTTCTTGATGTATTTATTTGATGATATATCAATCATTTTTTGTAAGTTACACTGAAATGCCTTGGAGTGGGATTCATACAGCGACCACCTTTACCTCGCACAACACTAAAAGACAACTCAATATGGTCTTGCGAAATTTTGTAATTTTGTTAAAAGGTAATTATGGTATTAATTTTTCAAAAACTTTTGTGATGCTAATTGATGAAACTTTTACTCTCAAAAAACCAGTTTTTTTTTTATATTCTACCAAAAATACATTATTTAAATAACATTTAAGACTTTTTATATAACTAATTGTATTATTTAATGTTGTTCGCCGAATGTGCCGATTACTAATTTTCATTGATGCTTTAGAGCCATACCCATAAGGATTTCTCGAGTTTAATATGTCTAACCAGTTATCCACCATTCAGATAAATTCTGTTGTATTTTCACTGTTTTCAAAACCTTTAATGTTTGAGTTATGACAGAGATCAATCGAATCAGCTACACTCGAACTTAATGTCTGGGCTGCTATATTTACTTTCATTGGTCTCATTCTCCAGTTTATATATACTCTTCGAAGTTTTTTCCAGCATGCAATCCTTCAGCTTCTTGCAGATTAATTAATTGTTCAATATATATCCAATCTATCTTATTACTTTTACTATTATACATAATACTTATTGAGCTCCATGAGTTTCTTATAAGCTTTAAAACATGATATGTATCCAAAATACAATTGACTTCTCTTGTTAAAATGATGATGATTAAATTGATGAGAAAATCTTGTTTTTATACCTTCCAATGATAAATGAGCTCCAATAATTATTGTCATATTAAAATGGGTTGTGGGGTCATCAAACGTTAGAAATGGTATTTCTAATCCTAAAAAAAGAAATTAAATTATAATTCACAGACAATATAATCAATTTAGAGTCATAGTTTATAATTAGTTAAGGTTGGCGTAATTTTTCATTATTTAAATTTCGTTTCACACGATACTAGTTATTGTGCTATCTCTGGTGTAATAGCTAGTATACTAGTTTTTAAGCTCATGTGAATAGTTTACTGAATAGTTATACTGATTAAAGCTAGTATACAAGCCAGTATAATAGTTTTGATAAAGAACATATACTATTTTCACTAATTACTAGCATAAAATTCACCTCACCCTAACTAACATAGCTCGTTGCACAACCTCTCGATCTTTAATCGTGGTAACAGGTGTAACGCCCGAGAGATGGCGTTGCGCGCCGTATCGCCATAGCGGCAGTTGACTATAGCCACGCCCACTACCTCGCTGTTTTGAAGCCAGCTTGCGATTTCGTGCGAGAGCGCATTTTATTATCTCATGATTGTTCGTGGTGTGCATATTGTATAAACATACAATTATGTCCACGTCATCGCATTTTTTTTTCAATATTTTATCACGGATTTTATACAAAGTAGAAGGCTATCCCGTCTTATTATTTAATAAGACAACAAAGTCACGTACATAATATTATTGTGAGAGCATGAACAGTAGCAGAAATGGGTTTCGTATCTTGTTTTTTTTTTCAATTAGGACACTATCGATTACACAGCAGATATCCATTTTCCTACTGTCTTTCTCACTAAAAATTAGTAAAAAAATGACAATTTCATTTCTGTACAAAAAAATTTTAATGGTACGATAATGGGAAACCTGGAGGGGTACTTACTCCGTATGTTTTCGTTAATTTTTATACATTTATAAAGAACAACTTGGTGCCACGCGAGAGAAACATGCCGTTATTAATTTCAATTATACCTACTGGAAAGTGCTGCCGCTGCCGTGCGAGTATATCTGGCAGCGACTCTACTTCCAAGTACATCCACGTACTTTCATAGTATTTCCAAATATGTGTACACCAACTTCCTCTAGTGATTTACCTCCCTGCAGATAGTATAGACAAATACAATGTCTCCCTCCCTAGATTTTCGAAGATGGACGCCCTTGAGCTCAGCCATAAATAAATAATAAATAATAAATAATTAATAAATTGTTTACAGTTATATACAACAATAAAAAGTTTATCTCACCTAAGTAGTAGATAGCTAATAGACAAGTCCAGACGATTCAATAGTCAACTGACGTCTAACGAAGTAGCAAATAATTATCACATAACACAGGGTACTCGTAATAAAAATCGTTAGCGTTGTTTTTCGTACGTTTGAGTAGAATTTAAAACGGTCGTTTCTTAGAAAATTGTATATAACAGCGCTAGAAAAATCCGTCGGATACTGTGGGACACACTGTTTATACTTTATTCATTTTAAGAATTAGTTAGGCGGTTAGTGGCTACAAGTTTTCGTACCATAACCTATTTGAAAAACATAAATGGCGAGTACCGTTCTTAAAGTGAGTAGATTATAGTGTAAGTATTTAGTACAGTACTGTAATGTCACTAGGCAACTATCACTACCTCAAAGAGAGCATTTCGCTTTATTGCAAAAGTATACAAGCTGTCATTACTTACGAAACTTAAGACACCCATAACTGTTTTTTACTTTTGCCGTTTTCGGTACAAACGATGAAGTTTTCGGTACAACCCGGTACAAACGATCGCCTGCGTTTTTTTCCTAATAACTCTAGGAGGGGATGCTGGCATATCCCCGACACCCCCACTTTAAAACGGCTCTAACTTTTTTGTGCTTTCGGTGCAAATGATGAAATTTACGGTACAAACCGGTACAAACATTAGTACAAACGTTCTCCATTTCTCGGTTACAAATGCTTCTCGGTTTTTTCTAAAAACTTCCAAGTGGGGGTGCTGGGGACACGAAGTCGAAACAACACGATTATTTGAAACTGTTAATTGTATTATTATCATATTCGTATATAGCATTAATTAAATCACTTTTGGTGATGGTGTATTACCGGAATGCCATTTAAATAATATTATTATACGTGCCGCTTTTCAAAATACACCGTGACAAATCAGAAATTAGATAATGCAGTGTTGAAATAGGTACTCATATAAAGTACATATTATTATTAATATAATATATGCGCGCGCATTAAAAATATTATTCGATATCACGGTGAATGACGGGCAATTAAAAAAAAAAAATTTTAAATTAACTTTTTTCTCTCGTCAAGAATAATAAAAAGAAAAAAATCACATTATTTTGATTGCAATATTTTATAATATTATTGATATTATATGATGTTTACAGTGCGTACCGATACAAACGATAAATTTATATTATATTATATGGGAGCCAACATCCTATTTTCGTGAATAAACATATTAGTATTATTTGTTTTTAATTAAAAACGCACAATGATCGTTCGTTAGCTAAAAATATAACACCGTTAAATGTATAGACTATATAATATAATATTCTGATATACCAAACGAAAATTTTGGAAATAAGCTAAACCGTAAAAAAAAAAAACTGCGATGCGGGTATATTTATCAAGGACTTTTTTTTAAAAAAAACTACATATTAATTATTGCTATTATATAAGGATTGAAATATAAATAAACATTTTTATGTGGTTTTGAGACAGACAAATTTTTAATTTCAACAGACGTGTACGTTTCGTTGTATATCGAATAAATTGACACTATACATATTTAAATATTTCACTAATAAATTAATATTATTACGTTCTATATTGTGGAATATTGTAGAATATTGATGAGAAACAAATTAATTAGTCATTCGGAAACTCGGTTATATCGAGAAGGATATAGGTTGATTAAAACATGAACAATATAATTATATTATAAACAAGTGATCGATACTCCGTCATTGACAAAATAATATGCGAGTTCACTAATTTGATTCGCTCTTACTTCTCTGTAGTTGTTCATCATTATGATCGGTCGAACACTCGTTTGCGCATCGTAACAGTTTTGGTAAAACTTTGCAATTGATGCTGTACATCACTTATGTACCTACGTCTATTTAAGTTGCGCTTATTTAAGTTTATTGTCGGTATATTTAAATTGCACGGTTCAGTATAACGGCCACGCGCGAGTTGCCTATAAATTCGAGTTTGCAGTGACACGGTAAATATATAGGTATCTACAAACTGCAATTCGTTCGGTAATTACGTGTGTGGTGCGTTCGGAATAATTTGTACATCACAGGTATAGATAATAAACTAGATTGCTGTCCCTGTGATGTTATAACCATGAAAACGTTTAAAGCCGCCATGTTCACCATTACTAGTAACTTACCGTGTTATAATTTTGATAACACAAATTCTCTAGTCTCTAATCTCTAGTCTTACGAGTTATAACCATAATATGTACTTAATTATTTCCTCGTGTCTGTAAATACCTAATTTATTGTTGTGTTATTTGTCATTCATTTAATACCTATTGACTAATGAATTGTTCTACTCGGTTGTTCTTTCGACCAAAAAAGAGATTTAGTACAGACGTACCTATTTAGTGCTATGGGTCGGCTTCACACGAAATCTATACACGAGTCCATCAGTAGTCGTGAGCCCGAAGAAGATTCATTTGATGCATTCGAAAAAAGTGTGGTATAGCAGACAAAGAAATAAAAAAAATAATAAAAAATACGGTTTACACATTTCGTCATCGTTTGACCGTAATTTATTAATTAATTAATTAAAGTCCAGACTGGGTTTTCAAAGTATACCCATAGCATCAGAATTTAATGTTTTTCTCCAATCGGAACAAATTTTCGGGAAGAGAACGGAAATAAAATAAATAAATCTTCTATTGATACAAACATATGTAATTAGCATTTATCTGGGAAAATAATAAACAATCATTTTGAAAAATTTTCTGAGAGGGGGGAATCGAACCCCTCTTTCAATATATGGCCTTGATTTTTCTATACCAACCCATTTTTCATAATATTATAATTATATCTTTCGAGTTCGTAGTTATAATATATGGTATATGAATAATATTTTTTAACTTTTCGTAACGATGTCGTATACATATCCACACAAGACGGCGACGACGAAGTCCGAATAATAGTACGAGTACAACCATAATTCAAGGATTTTTTTGACCATATGGTAGGTATACTGCAGTAGGTATATATATTGTTTTTAGTCATCGCGTGACACAAGAACGATAGGACCACCCAAAGTCGGCTCTATAGAAAGCTTATTTCGAGCACCGAGCTCAAATATTTTATTATTACGTTTTGCATAATTTTATGTTATGTTGTGTAGGTATGTGTAGAAGCCGCGGTAGTGTGTCACGATAAACCACGACGAAATATACAACGTTTATAGGGTGGGGAACCACAGTCGTAATTGTCCAAATTAAAATAGGAAAACTGGACAATTTTTTTTTTTTACGAACATATGTGTATTTCTGATTTAAGAGAGGTGGTAAAGTCAGAATTGAGCGGATTGACTGAGTTTCAAAATTAAAGCTTTTGAAGTTTAGATATTATGCAGATATTACATGTTTATGTTAAATAACTCTATATTTAGGTACTTTAGGGTTGTTTTTCGACCATGCCAAAAGTTTTCTTAGTAAATGTGATATTCTAGGCAAAAACACGGGAAAACAGAAAAATCGATACAATATTAAATAAATATTATTAAAGAAAATATATAATGCCTATTTAATTATATTATCATAATATGACATATATTGTTGACAAAGAACCACTATCGACTGAACTGCGTTCAGAATCGTTTTTTCGTCAGCAATGGTTTATCGTTGCTTACAGATATGCATTAAATTATCTAAAGCAGTGGTTGCACCCGTTTTCGTTATCCTAGGACGTCTTTTTTTATTTCAGTTCCTTGAAAAAAGTCATCGAAAAGTTTTTCTATACGACGCAACTAACAAAATGCACCTGTATATTATATCGTAATAATTAGTAAAAAAAAAAAATAAAAACAATAATGATAATAATAATAAATTAATTAAAAGGCAACGCTGCTATTATATTTATATATATATATATAATGCTTATTACCGCGCCATTTTATGTGGTGCGTTGGAAGTCGTGGTAGACAAAATAGGTTTGTCAAACGCTAGTTTAAATTTTCTACAATCCTATTTCAGTAAACGACTCCCTAATCCGGTTTAATCGGTCGGTCCTGTATAATAATAATTAGCCCACAGGAGTAGAAAGTCCATATTCGGATAATGGCGGCGGCGGTAGTAGCGTTATTTAAAGAGGCTAATGATTGGACTTTTGTGCATTTTCAGATGCGCAGTGATGGGATTTTAAATACAAAATCCGAAACAGCGGCAGGTCGTTATTGATGGATATCGAAAACGCGTACAACCCGACGATAAGTTTTGAAAAATACGTTTGCGCACGTGTGCGGGTGGCTTGTAGTTAATGTTGATATATTATTATACGATACACTCGAGTTGTACCCGGATTGCCGGCGAGACGATAATACTGTATTTTAATTTTCCAAAAAAAAAAACATATATTACTTAACTATCTTCTTTAACAAGATTTATTTAATAATGATAATATGGTCATGTTGTTGTCGTTTATTTAGTTACGGACCTTTCGGACCCAGCAACATAAAAACTGACCATCGTCTAACTTATTTCAAACTCTTAAAAATAAAAAATAAAAAATACTACATTACCCTCCATATTTTTTTTTTTTTTTTTTTTTAAAACCGCTATGTACTACTTAAAATTATAAATCTCCTATCAACTATTCAAGCATTTCTGTTAAGTCTAATAATTTTATCTAAAGAATACCTCCCAAATAGACACTACGTATAAACTCACAAAATTTAAAAGTCTATAAATAGCACAAACATGGCTCAAATATTTTGAACATTTTACTATGCCAAGAAAAAGTAAAATATATGTTTTCTATTAATATTCTACGAATATTTGTAACTGAATTATATTAAAAAAATAAAATTATAAATAATGATAGAATTATTTTTATACACTTTTACGTACATTGTGTTCAATTATTTAAAAAAATTACAAAGAAAACGACTTTCTTGATCAGCAGTTGCATTAAAAATTCAACGAAAACCGGGAAAATCGGTACAACATTAAACAAATATTATTAAAGAAAATATATAGAGCCTACTGAATTATTTTACTATAATATTGCATATAATATATTGTTGACACAGCATCACTATCACCTGAACTTCGCTCAGAACCGTTTTTTCGAACGCAATGGTTTATCGTTGCTTACAGGTATACATTAAATTACCCATAACAGTGGCTGCATTCGTTCTCACTATCCTAGGACGTCTTTTAGATTTTTAGTGGAACGAACAATGTATTGGTTTAACAAAGATATTTATTAATTATTATTTTTTTTTTTTGTATGTGAAGACCTTTTTCTACTAAAAAACATACTCTAATTATCCAGTATAGCACTTTTTCTGATAGAAAATTTTCTCTGGGTGATACTTTATTTAAAGAGGTCAATTTTTAAAATTTTCATTAATATTTTAGATAATGAGTAAAACTTCGGTGTTTAGGTTTAAAAAGATAGAAAGATTAAAAATATGGTTATCATTGGCAACCGTGTATTTCATTTTTTGTTATTATTTTTTTGAGTTTTTACTAGTTTTTATTATTTTAATATTTTTTAAACAATCATTGTTATCATGGAAACGTACTTTGTTTTAATTATTTTACCATAATATGATATAATACCATATATTAATTGTATTATTGATAAAGCAACCGCATCAACTGATCTCGGCTCGGAATTGTTTTTTTGATAGCAATGGTTTAGTGTTGTTTACAGATGCCTACCTTCTTAACTTCCCATCTACAACAGTGGCTGCACCCACGTGCGAAGTATGTCTGTCCTTTTTTGTATTGCTGTTATAAAGAATTGTGATTTTCATAACAATACAATAAATAATTATAGTACTAGTGTCGTGCGCAGAGGGGAAGGTAATAGGAGTTATATTCCTCCCCCAAATTGTTTTCGATTTTTTTGCTTTAACGAAAAAGCAAAACGTTTTCGTGAAAATAAACAAAATGGTTAAGAGTAATAGCGTGCATTTCAATTTTTGATCGATTAATTTTAAAATTGCCTACTATTTCAAAGATTTTATTTCTTTTACAACAAAATGGATTTTAAGGCGATGTACGACCCAATAAGTGAGTACTTACACATAAATTATATTATCAGCTTACATACACTTATATGATACATATTTATCGGTTTAAATCAATACCAGTATGACTAATATAGTGGCGTGTTTTTGAATAGTTTAAAATGTATATTAAATTACTACCATTATTCTTCCAGTAACATGACTTCTCGTGTATTTCATAATTTTATTGAAAATGCGTTGATTATTGTAATCGAATTTTTGTGGTATGTTTGAAAACCCGGAAAAATAAATAATTATAAGTATACGATTAATAATGACAATGTATTTTACATATTATTTTTTTTTTTTACGAAACTATTCAAAAGATTTTCTTGCGTTCTACCATAAGACTTGGATAAATCAAAAGATTCACATCGGCTTTCGTTTATTTTATGAACACATTCGATTATTTAAATTCCGTACAAGTTATTTTCTTCGCAATGAGAAAAATTCAAAATAAATAAAATAACGTCGGAAAAATTGACGGGACATATTTAAATCAACGCTGTATCGGCTTTTATTAAAATCGATTTTTTTTTACTGTGTTGTTGAATGAGACGTAATCACAGACGTAATAAGACGCACTTGACATTTTCCCTGAATTATTTTAGCGTTCTTCAGGCACGATATAACTTTCAAATCTATTCTATTTGAATTATTCAAAACTACTTAAACTAATCAGTTTTTTTTTAGACAACTATCCGACTTACGCAAAGTTTACTAATATAAAAAAGAATTATGTATTGAAAATTCAAAAAGAACTTTTGATATAGAAAGGTCTTGGAGATCTGAAAAGAATATTTTCCCGAGCTATTTTACTTCCAGATACAGTTTCTCAGACAAATATGGTACCAGGTTCGGTTTTGGTTATATACAAGCCAAAACTAACGACGACGCTCCAGAAAATATCGAAAGATAAGATTTGACTAAAATGATGTTATTACGTGTTTATTACTAATCGATCGACTGTATTCGGTGATGATCACTAAATGATCACTAAAATATTTACTTACTGTTAAATTCATAATGTTTATTTAATGAACGTTGTGGATTTGTGATAGAAAAATATGATCGAATTTTGTCTATCTATTTAACACTAGCTGTCCCTTTCCGCGTTGTTCGGACGACTTTTATTGATAAATCAAATCAAAATATGTAAACAAAGTTAAAACTAGCTTAAGTTATTTGAGTCAAAATTTAAAAAAAAAAAATAATTTTTCAACGCTTAAATATGACTCATGCATATTCTAAATTGTATTTTGATTATAAGAAGCTATATTAGCTTATAAGATATATTAAAACTAAAATCTACTAAAAAAAAGATAAAATAACTTATGTATATTTTTCAACAAGTAATATTCAAGTAAAACCATAAGGCTACCTATAAATTTAGCTATATAGTGTACTACAAACAATATAAGTAATACTATGAAAACTAGCTAAAGTTATTTAAATCAAAAATTTTGAATGCTTAATTTTGAATGCTTAAATATGACATTTATTTTAGCTAATTCGCGCACACCGTAATAAATAGATTTCAAATTATTGTTTATTTTTTAGTGACGATAGCAAGGTGGTCTCTAAGTCAACACTCTCTGCATACCTGGAATCGAACCTATTTAACAATATTGCGTTTAAATTATGTCACAACGTAATGGGCAACTTGTGGGCACAAATCAATAGCCAAGCAATGGATAGTCGGCCAATAATGAAAGTTTCTGGAACCGTCGAATGGGCTAACAACGAATTCAACACGCATGTGTGTCCGCTGCCAACAAGGCCATAAATCAATCAAACGAGCTTAATGTTAATTTCACGAAACAGTTGTCAGGCCACTGGTTGTTGGGTGGCCATTGCACGTTCATAGCTGACCAAAAGTCACCTTTGCCCAGGCTACTTAAAGGTTACGAAGGCATGTTGGTATACAAAAAAGGTTCCATGACTTACGCTGCCACTCTGGACTAATCCCTATCCACGACCTTGGGAGCTGTAGCACGTACCAATTCCAATAACACAACCTCCGTGGAAGTGAAGTACGTTAACTCGTAAACATAATTTAAAATCCATGGTTTCAAAACAAGTCGCCGTGTCCGACATAGTCGAAGTCTGAGGTGATAATTTATATTACTATAAAGAAGTCGCTTTCCTTAAACGCATTTAGTCTTCTTCTGCCTCTTTTCTTGCATTATCCCATACGTAAATATAAACAGCTCGTAAATATAAACAGCTCGTAAATATATGATTCCGTTTGTGTCTTTTTGTAGTACTATTCCGTATGTTTGAAAATACTACCTAGGTTACCTAGGTTAACTAATTACCTAGGTATACAAGTTTATCTAGTTCACCACGGAACACTGTAAAATCATTCTAAACCACTTAGTTTTATGATAAAAATACACAAATAAAATATATAATCGAGTATAATTATAACACTTATATTTATGATTAATTATAGACATTACGAAAAAGAAATGTATGAATTAATAAGGGTCCGTGTTACAATTCTCGGTTTTACTCGAGTTCAGAGAAACTTGGTTTATTAACTGATCCTAAGTTATCGGCGGTTTTACAATCTCCGATTTGTTTGGTTCGGTTTAACCGTGGTTGAATAGATAATTTTCTACAGCTGATAAAGTTATAACAGATAATCTTGTCTGTCAAGATAATATAACGTGTGATAAGAAGTTGATTTGTACCGTTCGTAGTTTTTTAACGGTAATCTAAAATCTTAACCGATAAAAAAAATCATAGACAGAATTTACGAAAACACGGAGACACGAAACCGGCGCCAGCGGTGTCTGAATCCTACTGCGGCTTTCCGATCGCTCCTCGGAACCGCGCGGGTCTAGACACTCGGTTTCGACGTGTCTCCCGGTCGCGACGGCCCGCGCTGACGAATTTCGACCCTCGAACACGGGCGCAGCCGATATTGTCGATATTGTCGCGGGCGCGCGATTCTGCGGCCTCACGGCTGTACACGGCAACACCGCGTGGCCGCGATTCGTCCCGCCGGCACACGGTTAGGTTTCGGTACGTCTCGGTGCGCCCGCGCCGCGGTACGGTCGGCCGCGCGTTCCGACGAACGACGTCGGGTCCGGCGATAATAATAATAATAATAATAATTATCATTATCGTTTTCGACGAATGTGCCGCGTCACGGACGTTACGCGAGCCGTACGTGTTGCGCGCGGTGTGCGTCAATATAAACGGACGCGTGCGCCGGCCGTGTCGGTTTTCATGACCGGTAGGACGCGTTGTACGCGTACGCACTGTACACACGTACATTATATTGTACAGGAGAGCGGCCCGCGCATAATAATAATAATAATAATAATAATAATAATGATGATAATGATAATATTATAAATATTATATGGGTACGTGCGCGCGCGCGCGTGTGCGCGTGTACGCGGGAGCGCACGTGCTCGGCTCGTTAAACACTCGATCGGTGCCGCGGTCTCCGTGGGTGGCGCGCGCCGCACTCGTCGCCGTCAATGGGCCGCGCGCGACGCGATGTCGCCGTTTTCCCGCCGGCGCGGCGCGATGAGATCCGCGGTCTTTCTTCCCCCGTCTCTCTGTTGCCAGTCTCGGGCCTAAGCGTGTGATACAATGTTAACGCGCGGGCGTTCTCACGGGGAGGGGGTGATATGGGGGATGAATCCCTCGCATGACCTTTTTTTTTTTCTTTTTTTTTTTTCTAAGGTTATATGGAGTTCCTGTTTAACTGTGATATGTAGTGATAATAATCGAATAGATGCATACATCGATCAACACGTCAATCAACAGACATTTTATCGACTCGATATTATTTTCAACAATATTCGTATACAGATTACGGACCGTGTTTATATTTTATATGCCTGTGATTACAGATTAATATCTTTACCGCGGTTCTGGTTTTATAATCAGCCGAGTTCGTATAATGTAATTGATAAAATCAATATATTAATCTCGTGATACCACTACCGAACAACGGTGAAAGTGTTGACATATTTTTCCGGGTTTTTGTTATTGTTATCAATCGTCTTTTTTTTTTTTCGTCTTAATGGATAACATCGTTTGCCGTCCATTGAGAAATCCCTATTGATCTCGAAGAAGTTCTTGATGTACTGGTTCAAAAATCGTTACAACGGCGAGTCGGTCATAATGAGCAGATACGACGGCCAGTTGCTCGCGGCGATCCGGACGGATCCAGAAAATTGTATTTTTCGTTTAGCATAATATAGTTAGAACGTCTTCAAAAATGCAAAAATGGTGCTTATCACGCGACATTTTTGGTTCAGATGAATACTTTACAAAGTATAATCTCTAAAAATCCAAAGGAATATTGTGGAGTGAAGAGGTCAGAGGAGGTGGATATCTCACCCCTTTACCCTTCCTTATATATATATATATATATATAAATGAAAATTTTAAAAACAAAATATGTAACTCGGTCGGGATTTTTCTTCGTCTCCTAAATTGTTAGAAAACGTACGAGGACTTAAAAAAAAAAAAATCACTGATCATCCACATTCAAAACGCTACAACAAAGCTCATATGAAGTTTTCGATCGAACCCGATAGCAAATGTTCTTGTCACCGAAAACTGCTGCAGGTTTATAGACCGAGGGAGGGGGGCGAACAAAAACTAAAATTACGAGACGTTGTCCGTCCGTCCGTTTTTACCAGTAAAAACCTGACGGCGGTGCCCGTTCCCTTGACCGAGAATAAGAAGAATAAGGGGGAAAAATGTCCAACTCGCAATATTTGGAAATAATCCAAACATTTTGATAGTGATAATTTGCAATGATAAAACGCAAGCTCGTGGCTCGTCTACAATTAACCTTTTACACGATTATTTTAACACATTATTATTTTTAAGATTTCAGATTTCAAGGAGGAAAAAACACGTTTTTTTTTTTTTCCAAAAAAAAAGTTATGGTTTTTATAATATTATAATAATACATATTTTTTACGATCATATTGCATATTATTATTATACCTACACAGATGAATCTGTGTGCGTTTATATTATACGGTTAACATTGATTTTCTCGCGATCCAGCTATACAGAGTTCGACAATTTCCTATAGCACGCAATTGTACACGAGGAACTGTCGGAATCCTGTGGATACACCCTGTATGGCTTGCAAGCAACTGTGTACAAGTAATATTTTTCGCAAAATGATAAAACGCACCGTGTGCTCGCATAAACATTGTATCGGCGTTGTAACATAATATAAAAACTGTCGTCGTACGTAGGTATCCGCGAACAACACATTATATAGCGGTAAACATATTATAATATTATAATGTGCGTTTCCGAGGCATTTCAAATGCACTCGCACGTCACTTGACATTTTGTTAAGTATAATTCACGAATAATTTATATCCAGACGTGAATAATAACAATAATAATAATATGCGAATACGGTTTTTTTTTTTTTTTTATTAAAACTACATGGATATTATAATGTTACCTATTAGTTATATTTATTTAATCGTTTATTGGCACGTGACAACGTTTATCGTGAATTTTTTATCTTTCTCTATCCAAACAATAAAAGTAAGACGGCCTTTTTTCGACGTTATCGCCGGTAAACTATTTTACTCGAAAAACGAAATTAGAAGGACAATTTGTTTGACAGACAGTATGAGTAATGAAGAGGACCCGTATTTCAATGCAAAATGGCATTTTCCTTTTTTGTGGGTGAACTTCGACAATCCAAGTACATAATTCAATACATGTAACATATAATTCGAAATGAAACATTTATTTTACATTTTACATAGTTTTTTTTTTTCCATTTTTAGCATCTTTAGGTCATTTTACGTAATTTACGGATATTATTTCGTTAAAACATATTTCTATATAGCTGTTGATATTTGTCTGCTATTCTTGGAGCATTTTTCAATGGTTTTTAGGGAATGTAAATCCATGTCCAAATAATGGCTATACTTAATAATGTAATCAAATTTTAGATTCTGAGTGAGGCAAAGAAACTTATGGTTTTACAAAGGCGTTTATTTGTTTTTTTTATTTGTGCGCATTTTTTCTAAAAGAAAATCGGACTAAGAAAAATATATCAACATTTTTAATAGAGTTTTCGTAAAAATGATAAAAAAAAGAATAAAGAAACATCTTTGTAAAACCAATACATTTTTTTCTCCACTCAAAATCTAAAATTATAAGAAATTGAAATCAATTCGACTTTTTACAGTTCACACTTAACTTGTTTATTAAGTTAATGCAAAATAAAACAATCACGTTTATAATGAAATCAAACAATAAAAGTTAAAATTTAAATTAACTTGACTATTAGACATTATTTTCAACTCGTGTTCAATGCCCGCGGCTTTATTATTTTTTATTTATTTTACTAAAATGATATTACCGTTCCAACCCGTTAATATAACACCGTCATAACATTATTAGATAGTAATGTATTATAATGTTATAATAATATCGTTTTCGTCGTTTATTCGTTTACCAACAGCTCTCCGCGGTATCTCCGAACGCCGCCGAAAGTCTCTTTCTTAAACTGGTTTATAAGCTGACTCACGGAGACTTTTTAATTCGCCCGTATTAATAGAATATTATTATTATTATTACTATATTATAATATAATATTATAAAGATTGTTCGATTGTTATCGTGCCGTTACACGATTCTTACCCCGGAGCGGGTTAGGTGTCGACGTTTATTAATGGACCCGGAATTCAAATGAGACGCCGAGCTCCGAAATCCGCCGGAACGACGTGCGCTGCAAGACTGACTGACAGCGAGAATAGGAATTATTGTATTATAATTCCACCGGCACGAATGATGTTTGTTGCCTAACCTATCGGTTGTACCTACGTAATTGTATAATTACCGCTTCATTTACAATGGCACGCATCACAACAATTGGCAATATATGAAAATATTATCGACATTGATTAAACAAATATTCCCGAATACCCTTAATTAGGGCCCGATTACAAAACTGATAAAAAATGTGGACGCCCTTAAAAACGAATAAATTGATGTACAACAATATGCAAGATGAGTGAAAATAAAAAAATAAGCCCCATTTTATAAGCGATTTAATTTTCAACTTTTAACGCTACAACTGGCTACGAAAAAAAAAAAAATGTGTTAAATATCACAAAATCTATAGACCTTTTTTTAGCAATTCAAAATTTGTTTTTTTATCATAAAATATTAGATTTAAGATCACTGTGCGACGTCCTCACATTATCGGTTCTCTCGACGTCTCTTCCACAACATAATAGTATATTCTTTCTATTTTTTTTCATAAACCATCATATATAGTTTTTTTTTTTTTTTTTTTTTAAATACGTTTTTCTTTTAAGCGTATAGTACAGTACAATATTTCGAGGCGGTAATAATAAATATTATGCGCTCGCGGAACGCCGCAGACAGCAGTTTATACGCAGTTGTCGACGTTTATCGCCGTCGAATACTCGAATGTAAACGGTTTTAATAGACTCGTTTCGACGGATAAGCGTTCTTATACAGGTAATTACAGAAAATATGTTATTGTGCATGACCTGAGGGCCGCCGACAGAGAGAAGATTAATGTTTACACTGTGTGATGAAGTTTTCTTTGGCTGCGGCGGCGGTGCGTTTAAAAAAAACACGTCGTTTATCCGCTAATGCTCTCACGAATCGATTTTCTGTATATTACTCTATTTTTTTGAAAATTAATTTTATACTAACTTATAAGTCTCCGGGAAGGGAGAAAGGGGTGTCTGAACCATTGCAGTCTGTTTACGCGGCCGTTTTCCACTACGTTTATACAGAGCGATTCGTTTACCATCATCACGAACCGATCTTATCTATACCGTGAAGATTCCGAGTGGTTTCGATTTTGATTTTTTTCTTCTTCGGACAAAATCGTTTATAACGATAACAATCTTATTTACGATACGTTCAAATTCACATAATATACGTTACCCTTATTCCGTATTATACGGTACATATACCACAAATATATACTTATCGATGATTTTCTAATAGATAGCTGGTGGTCGCGATCAAATAATCACCCTGTATATATATATAACAATATTATATTATATTATACGATGGTCCTATTTCGCCCGGGGGGTCCTGTACACATGTTTTCCCCGGACCGACGACGTGCACGTGCCGAGTCGATATTTTTGCCGAGGTCTCGGGGGGGAGTCCAGGGGAAGGGGAGGGGGAGGAAGGCGCTATAAAAAACGAGTTTTTTTTTCGGGGAGGATGCGAAGTAGTATTATGTGTGTACGTTTTCGAGTCCGTCATGGACATCATATGGTCGACGCTTGCGAGCTATACAGACCGCGTCGTCGTCGCTCTGGGCACCATTTATACATTATATACCTATAATACCTCTCGTGCGTTATTTTACATATTATTAGAGATAGGTATAAAAAACAAAACGAATAAAATATTACAATATACGAAAACGAAACGCTGCAGTCGTACCAATAATTTCCGAAACGTTTGACAGCCGGACACCGTTTTCTCCGCGAGCGCGAGCGCACACACGAACGTTATACTCTTAGAAAAAAAAAAAAAAAATTTAAAAAAAAGATTCTTCGTTATTATAGCCGCGACCATCTGGGATTTTTCAACACGCGGTCCGCACGAGTATTTACCCGTCGTTCGGAGGTCCTTCGCGCGAGACTCGCGGTCGTTGTGTATAAAAATACTTAAAAAAATGCAAATCCCGCGCCATTGTTCCGTAATAATATTAATATTATTATATTGTTACGGGTGCGGCTAGCGTGTAAAATGTGTTGTTTATAAATAGGTATATATAGTATATAAAGAAAAAAAAAAATACGTCCAGCTGAGCTACAATGGTATGCCGTGCGATTATCCTTGGTGTGGCCGTGTCCGATACTCGTAATATTTTCCCGGTCGTCGTATTGTTCCTACCGGTCTCGACTGCACTTCTTCGTCGTGTAATTTTTGCATAAATATATCGTTTTATTATATATATATATATATATATATATATATATATTATATAATATTATTAAAATATACGTGTGTATACTAGACACGGAAACATATCGGAATACTGCGTCGTTATAAGGTCGACGGAAACGCGTACTTGTTATTATCATGTACGAGAATCCCGGACGTGAAGCCGAATTGTGGTCAATCGATTTGATGACGAAACTACCGTTTGTTCCGAGCGAAAGGGACGTCGGTAGGACAGAACCTGGGCAGATGTTCTTTTCCCCAATAATCTGAATTACCGTTGTCAAATTGTATCCGCGTAATTTTTTAGATTTATAAATATGCATACAGAAAAATGTAATTGAATTCTGGGTATCCGAGAACGCTAAAGCTGGTCTGTTTGATGAGTGGTAACGAGTGAATAAAATAATAATCATTTTTCCAGTGCAATTAGGCCGAAGAACGTATATTTTTCTTTAAAAATATGATATGCACAACGAACAGTACTTACCATAGATAAATACGAAAATCCTTAAACACCATATAAAAAATTCATAAAAGTATCATTTTGGACAGTAAATAATTAAGCTACCTTTCTCATTCAAGGTACTATACTGTTCTCTGTAGTTCGTGTCCTGTTAATTATCGCTCCATCGTATTTATTACAGGTAAAACTGGACAGTTACTAATACAATTTTAATTCAACTTAGTTATTTCTGTTGTGGATGAGTCAAGTGACGAGTTAGCTTATGCATAGCTTCGATAGTAGATCAAATAAGAGAAAATAGACTGAGAAAGTTTAAGTATATCACGGAGAAAGAGGAATCTGAAGAACTAAGCATAGTAATGAAAATAAACGTAAAAGGAAATAGGATGAGAGGAAGACTGGAAAAGAAATAGTTGAATGCGTTTGAGTAGGTGTGATATGAGGGCAATCGGTGTATGCTAAGTGGGAGATCTGGTCAAGCCGAAGTTTAGAACGAGAGCGGCCAATCACAAATAGTTGAGGTGAAGGCAAAAGGGAAGAAGAAGAAAAAGAACTTGGTTATTTGTTAAAATTTAAGTTATTTACGAACTTTTTGAAATACAAATTGTATAGTGTATACCTATGTTTTTGGTATTTATTTTTGAACGAAAACTATTATTATACGAATCATATTTTTGCGTTGATATCATTATCACATAACAAAACAAATGTATACATGGATATGAAATACTGACACGAGTCTTTTATAACAAGTATATGAAAGTCTAAAATATATTAGAGTACAAAATACATTTATAAGTGAACAGTAAAGGGTAATTTTAAAAAAAATTACTTAACTTATAAAGTTTCAACTTAATTGAGTTATCGTTTTCCTAGAAATGTGTAACTTAACCGCGTTTACACAATACACTCTTGATGATCATTTTGAATAAATTATCTTAAATGACCATTGTCCATCACTATTGAAGATAATACGTTAATAAATGCACGCGAATAATCGCATTTCACGACTAACCGTGAAGAAACCTTTAGGCCAACCCCCGCCCTCTCCCGGAAAATAAACGCAATAAGTCATCGGGACATCGTAAAAATAATAGTCGTTTGTCTGCGTGTCGAAATTCCACATATCTACGAATATACCGACAACGACCTCGTATCATAAATGGTCGGCGCCACGCAAATTATCGTTGATGTTGCTGTTGTTGTTGTTGTTGTTACGATTCGGATTGTAATAATTGACCTCAAAAAAATAACACGCGTTACATACCGCGTAGGAGGAGTGCGTATAATATAATATTATGATAATTGAAACATCGAGATGCGGTTGCACGCGGTCCGCGTTTCAGAATTGCGCCCGAAAATCGTTATTTAGGTCAAATTTCAAAAATATTATTACAATCTTATAGGTAGCTGGTTATATTAGGTTAGGTACGTATTTCAGCGATAAATATTCTTATCGGTTCGCAAAAAAAAAAAAAAACTGCCGATTTAGCTTTATTGCCCGACACTGCGGTGTTGTGCTCCGGGTATAATTTAGTTGGTACCTGTGTATACCGGTAGTTAACGTCCAAAACGACTAAAAAAAAAAAAAAACGAAAGTCAGTCGAGTGTATATATATAGATATATAATATGTACGTACAGAGTAGCGACGACGGGAAGCTGCTAAAATAATTGAGATAAATGTATGGAGATAAAAATATAATAATAATATTATAACCCGTTTAGAGTTTCGACAAACTCCAATAATTGGCATAAGCGACGACTTAAAAAACGTAGGTACGTAGGTTTAACGACGCGCGTTCATATCTTTATTTTTAAATCACATAACTCAATTTTTTAATATCGCAAAAATAAATTACTACCGACTACAGTTTTAATCGCGTGTTTGACGTATTATTCCTATTGGTTATTCATTATAATATTATAACACTTTCGAGTCAATTATTATTGTTGTTGTTACGATGTGCTCTCGAGAGCTATTTTAGATCCTGAGCGAAACGAAGAAGCCCTCGGTTTTACAAAAATGTTTATTTTTTATTTTTATTTTTTTTTTAACTGTTAACAATTTTTAGGCCAGGAAATTTGCTCGGATCTAAGTGTGACACTTTTTCTAAAAGTAAATCAGTGTGGGGAGGTATATTTTTTGAGTTTCTCTAGAGTTTTCTCATTAATTTTTAAAACCCAAAAAATAACGAGAAAATATAATAAAATGTAGGACCACGAGCCAAGAATAGACAATTTACAAATTAAATAAATACATGAACATATTGAGTTGCACGTGCAGTAAAATAAATATTAATTCAATATAAATGATTAGTTTTTGTGGGAAATTCTATAAAATAGTCGGTTACAAGAATATTTAGTGGTGAAGTGCTCAATGGAAAAATGATAA
>CABPRJ010002368.1:1016659-1103680 GCA_902439185.1 Cinara cedri
TTTAAAAAAAAAAAAAAAAAAAAAAAAAAAAAAAATACGACGGCGAATACTAATACTACCATGGCTCGCACACGATATTGAATAACGACCAATTTATTATATATCGAGACGATCGCGTCGAGGTTAATAACAATATAATAATATATGTGTATACACGTGTACGCGGCAACGACACGTTGGACTCGTTTAATTCTTATTTAATACCCGAATCGTTATAAATCCGCTCGGACTTAATTAATTTTTTAACCACCATTTGAATAAAAAACACATTTATTCCTCCGGCGTCGTCGTCGTGGTCGTGGTCCGTGGTCGTCGTCGTCGTCGTAGTCGTCGTAGTCATCGTCGTCTCTCGGAGATACTCGCCGTAATAATATAATATAGGTATACCTATACAACAACACACAAAACAAGACACGTCCTCCGCGCCGGTACCGCAAGCAGTATGTATACACATATATATGAATCATCAAAACCTATAAACATTGATAAATGATAATCATTATTATTATTTCTTTTTTTTTTTTTTTTTTTCCAACATCGTTTTATATCATTCACTATATTATATTATATAGCTGTGTATGTATACGCATGGGCGCACCAAACATATAAAATAAATGCCACCAACGTTGTTTGCGGGCCGTGAACGGTGAGGTTTTTATTCCTCGTTTTTGTTTTTAACGTACCCATATAATGTGTACCTCTGGTTCCCTTTGTCAGGCCGTTTAAATCATTTTTCTTCCGAACGATCGGCAGTACGATGTGTACTACGCAACTGCAGGGTTTCGATATTCACGATGATATTGTTATTGTTTATTCGGAGCAAAACAAAAAACACAAAAAAGTGTTACGCCGAAGAAGACGAATACAAATTTGTTTCTCAGCGTTGACGAATCTCCGTACATAAAGTGTGCAGCGGACGTCGAATTAATAATCGTAAAAGAATATCGACTGGTTTGAATAACGAAAACACACGTTTTGTGCGAATTTTTACTCTAATCGCTACAACGTACATCTGCGATCCGAAAAACCCAAAGAAATTTAGCTGAAAATCAATTTCAACAAAACCAAGTATGGTTTTTTTGTTGCAATTTTAATCGTCATCAGCATTTTTGACCAAACACCATTAAAACATACACGGTTAAAAATTCCAAAATATTTCGGTTCTTTTTGAGTTATTACAAATATAACAATCTATATTAAATATGTATTTTAAGGTGCACCAAAACTTTTAACAATTTATATTGATATTATAATAAAAAAAAAAAAAAGTAATTTGCAAAGTGCTTTTTCGCAAATTTAAAAAGTCGTTTTAAGCCAGTGTTTATGTTGTTTTATATCACTATTGACGGGTACACGCGAAAATAATAATATTCCTGGTCTGACCGTTTTCATAGACGTGTTTAGATACTGTACAGATAAGAAAATGATTAGGCCACTATACTACTATCTGCAGGAAGACGCTAGTTCATGAAGGGATGATCCCGGATAATAAGGAACAATACGACCAAGAACGAAATTTATCTCACCAACCTGTACGAATCTCTATGCTTAAAATAATGTGTTGAAATGAAAATAAACAGAAGTCAGAAAAGAATGACCCAGAATAGTGAAATAACTATAGGCAATGCCAGTCGGAAAACTAAAATATTTAAAAACGAAGACCGTGAGGTACCCAATACCAAATCTGGAACCGCGGGCCATTTGGATCTTTTATGCGTTTTTTTTTTTAAATATACTTTTTTTCACACCCGTCCCGCGAAATTCCCCCACGACAAACAATAAAAGTGTTTTTTTGTTCGAAAAAAAAAAACAACAATCTGTTTTATTGGACCTCCGTACGTTTTACACGGACTACGGATTATTGTTTATTGTTCTCGACGTTACCGCCGTCAATTCGCGCGGTATGAGATGTGTTAACACGCCGATAAAACTACTGCGATTCTTCGAAATTTGTTTCTTGTGTCTAAAAAAAAAAAAAAATCCCAAACATCTCGTGATTTTATAACGTCCCGATAATATAAATAATAATCAAATTTAACCGCTTGATTTACACCGATATTGCATGCCATCAGACGATTGTGCCGCCGAATACGAATACGACGTTATGTTTATATCCTCGAATCCTGAAGTATAATACAAATATATATATTTTATATTTAGTTTTGGTTTTTTTTTTAACAATATTTCAATAATAGCACCGATCGAAAATTACATTTTCTGTGTTTTGTTTGCACGATTCGTATTCACATCGAGTATAACACAACTGTGTAACCTAGTCAGTAACGTTCTTGGACACCTTTCTAATGTAATTCACCTGGTCAAATAGATTAAAATTTCAAAATTTCCTGCCTCCTCGGTCTTCCAAAACTCACCTAAGACTCCCAAATTAGTTCCCGATCAAGTAAATACTAAGTATATGATCAATATTATGAGGTGTTAAGCTACCCCCAAAAATAATATTTAGGCTATTTCCCACTATGTATCTAATAAAATTTCCCTTATCTACTTAATATTACTAATTTGAGAATTCTTTCACACCATACCCGCTCCTCAATTCCCTTTCATATTTCTCATCTTCCTCCAAACTACCTCGGAAATATCACCATGTTGCGCCTCGTTCGTTTTGCTAACCTTTGTTTATTTGTTTAGCTATAAATCTCAATGAAAACTCGTGACTCATTCCATCAATTCACTGTCTGGTTTATCAATATTTTCTCTTTATAATCTAGGCACTAGATTAATTCGCCATAACTGTACATCTAATTTTATCCGTATATTTAAAATACAATTTTCGAAAAGATAACGAAATCGGACTCGTACCGCAAGCGAGAAACGACATAACATAATGAATATGAAAACATTTATACGACGCCGGGGTGCATAGTACAACTACGATTATAATTTTAAATACGACGTGGGACAAAAAAAAAACCAATATCGGTAAGTCCCCGGGAGAGGCAGGTCGTCTTTGGGCGCGTACAATAATATTATAATATTATGTAGACCGGAAAGTATTTCACGGGTATATTCAACGCCACCGTCGCGTCGTCGTGTCGAGAGAGCCGAACGAAACCAGTTTTTCGATGGCGCAGTGGCGAATTCTTGCGAGAGTCGGACGATAAAAAAAAAAAAAATAATAATAATAATAATAAAAATACGACAATCAGATACCACGATGTGCGTTGTCAATGAAAAAAAAACGAAAATAAATACCTTTTTCGCATTATTATTATTGTTACACGAAAACGGACACGAATCGTGTGGGCAAATAAACGATTGAGTCTCGGAGCAGAAATTATGGACTTTAAAATCAGATCGGAGGGTCGCTTGCATATAAAACAATAATATTATAAATAGTAATGTTAAAACCCCTGATTTTGTAAGCCAACCGAACTCGAACGGGACTATTCTTTAAATTAACGAACCCGAACCCAACCGAACATACAATATTTTATTCGAACCTGAACCGAAATTTAAAAACAAAATCACGAAAAGGTTTCATGTTTATAATATTAAATGTTTTTATGCGATTGCTGTGAAGGCGTCCGACTCCACGGATGTAAAGGGCCCGTTGTGTCACCATTAGTGTGTATACAATTTTCGTTCTACAAAATTATACAAAAAATATTTACAATAAACAATAAACTATTTTTTAGTTTGACCCACTGGACCCTTAATTCGGATTTGTGTGTGACACTATATCCCCGGTCGTTTGAATGATTCGGTCATTGCAGTTATTTCGGTTTACTGATTCCGTGATCCGGTTAATTTTGTTCAAATCAAATAATGTGCGTGATAAAAAATGTCGTATAACTCTGTTGTATTACCTGTAGGTATAATATAAAGTAAACTGTGTATACATCATGAACTCATTTACCAATTTAGTTATTAGTAGTTAGAAAAAAATAATTAGTACCAATTTTAGTTCCAAATTCCAATTTGTTTTCGGTCAGTGGTATTTATTACTAAGGCTACGACATGGTTGCACAAAATAACAATTTCATTCAAAATCGTCAAAAGACCGAATACTTTTGGAACACCATTTGATCGCAATTAGGTCACCCGCCGATTCAATAGCTTCAATATGGCCCATGTTTTGTGCAATAAACGTGAACAAATATAGTACACTCTGTGAAAATTAACTGAAATGAATTTCATTAAATTTTCTACCGAAACGAATTGCGCCAGTTCGAACCCATTTAATTAGGTTCGGTTATTGACAATTTTCAGTTCGATTTGCAAACCGAATCGAACGCTCAGATTTCGGTTCGAAAATCAAACCGTGTGTAACACATCACTAATATTAATACTATGAGTACTGATAAGTCGTTACGATAATAATATGCGTGCCGTTTTCATGCGATTATTGTTTAAGTGTCGCACACAAGCCGTTCCCGCCAAATTGGTCGGGAGAACGCGTGTTTTGGCGCCACCGTAAAATTAATAATAATATTAATATAAAATCCGAAACCGGTCCCGTCGCGGTCGTCGTCAGATAAAGAGAGAGTGATAATAGCCCGTTATGCGAATACGTTCATACAAATAAAAAAAAAAATAAAAAAAAACGTTTTCACGCGGGTCTATAAATAGCTCGGAAGAAGTCACCTTGAAAACAAACCACGACAAAATCAGAATCATTACCTGTTGCTGATTGACTTTATTTGCGCGGCCCGACTGTACAATGTACCCATTATTTTTTTCCCTCCAAATTTACATAAGTGTCGTGGGCCACAGGTGTGCGCAAACATTGTCGGCAGAGAGGTGACAGTCACCAGCGAGTGGGTGGGTTACGGAGGGCTCAATCTCCAATACATTTTAGCCATTGAAATAAAATAAAAACACTTTTTATCACTTACTAAAAAGAACTACACATAATGGCGAATTCAAAAAAACAACAGAATACTTTGTCGATGTTTATTTGGGTATAACGGTAATCGATGACCCGAATTTCGTTTCAGACCGGCTCGAACCAGATATAATATTTTAATTTTAAACGATTCCAAAATTTAATAATACAATAATTTATTAGTATATAAAAAAAAGATGATACTGCTGATGGGTGCACCACTGTTTTAGGAAGTAAGTTGAAAGAAACTACATAATATATTATATTATATAGAGTAATTTGATATATTATATCTTACGCAACGATAATTCATCGCTAACGAAAAACGATTCTGAGCAGAATATTATTAACCGTAGATTTTGTAACAGAAATCAACACAAATTTAACTCAAACCCATTAGTCTTCCTTGTTTGTTAAGAAAACTACAAAGGAAATCAAAAACATATGATAACGAACGAAAATGTTCGTCGGTCTCTCGGAGTTTTGTTTTGAAAACAAAGGAGTTACGGTGTTTATGAAATGAAAAAAAAATAATAATAATATTAAAAAATATTGGACATAGATTGTCTAGCAGCAATAGTTTGATTGTTACTATATTTTTCATTTTATTTATAAGTACACGTGTATACGAACGAGTATAACTGTATATACAATGTCTATAGTACAATCGACATAATCAATCATATAGAAGAAAATAAAAAAAAAAACCGCCGCGATGTTATAATAAAATTACGTAACGTTCGTGTTGTAGTATTTTTTATTTTTTTATAATGTTCTCGCTGAAAGTCTTATTCGGTCGGTCGGTCGCGGAGTGCAGCGATCGCGCAGATGGTTAAAGATTTCTTTCAACGAAAATCATAAATTGAATATCAAGTATTATAATAATAATAATAATAATAATATGCTATTTGCTCGTACGTATGGGTACACAATATTATATAATATGAACATTTTTTTTTTCCATACAACAAAACCTATTATTCGGTTAACCGTTCGGACGTGTCGCGCTGTATGATATATTATATTACGATAGACGTATATTTTCAATTTTGTAAACTGTATATTATTTTGTGCGTGCGGTTTTTATTATTATTATTATTATTATTTTTTTTTTTCGAAAATAATTTACCGACTGTACGTCGGACTTATACGCGTACCGTGATTTCCGTCTCGGTTTTTCGTTTCGATCGAGATAAATTGATACAACGCGCTAGTATCGACAGTACGATACTAGGCTGTTTGTGTATCGATGGTGTTTTGTTGAAACGGCGTAATTCGATAGGTGTTCTTTTAACGAAACACCGTCAATATTGTACCCGTCGCGGTGTTATAACGTGTTCCTGGTTAAAGATATGCGTACAAAACGAATGTTCGGTGCATCAAATGTCCGAGTGTTATACACGTCTAAACACCAATGACCGATAATAGTATTATTAGGGCTGTAAGTTAAATGCACCGAAACGCCTTTAAAGCTTTAAAGTTATAATACGCGAATTGGACAAAATTTAACAAAAAAAAAAAATATAAAAATACTCACGAGCAGCACAGATCTAGAGTACATTTTTCCTCTACCCGTTTTATATTTACAATTATTCTTTTTGAAACTAACGTAATACATAATGTATAATATGCTTTTTATGGGTGTTCTCTTTTTAAAGTCATAATTACTGTTTTTTTTTTTGTTTATTAAATTTTTAGCTCTATAATAACAAATAATGATTGATAATGAGTTGTAAATTTACAGAATTTCGCGTTTTAAATCAAGTTTCAACACGTTGACGCTTGACACGTTTTAAGTGTCCTATTTGTCACTTTATTAATATCTAAAAATCCACTTGCGTGTGACGACTCGTAAAAAAGATAAATACAATTTATAAAACGTAAGACCAAACAAAAAAAAATGCCGAGACTCGCCCACCGAACGGTATACGCGTGGTTTACGATGTTATTATCATATATCTGCATCGCATTTCACGCCACATTTTTACGACCGACATTTAATACTATACACACACCGCGGTAATAATGTTCACTACCGTTGTTGTGGTATCCTAAATAAAGTACTTATACAAATACTGTGACCGGCTCGATGATAATATTATTATTACCCGTTCAATATACGTATTATCAATTGTCACGGAAGTGACGGCGTCATTTATGGACCGAGCGACTCGTGTATATACGTCTGGCATTGTTTTTGTAGACGAGAACAACTCAATCTCAAGTAGATAGGCATATATTTTGATTAGTGGGAGGGTAATCTAATAATTTGGTTAAGAAGGTATTTTTGAGAGACTACCAGATTGAGACCCGAAGGAACCATTTTCATAATAACCCGACCTCCGATTGCGGTCCGTAAAAATCAGATAAGTTTTAACTGCAGGTTATCAAAACGACATAGCTATGACGATCGCTATGACCCGTGTCCCTACAATTATTTTATCTAGTTTTTACGTGTACATTATACACTATACACCCCTGTGGCTCCCCGATCCACCGCGCCGTCCAAATCTCAAAAGAATCGAGATCATCAGACACGGATGGGGTACAGCATCGGGCACTGCACGGAGGGCACAAGCGTCATAGAACATTATATTTTACGCTGGTTATCTAAGCTCTTTATAATTTTTCAGTTGGCAGTATTTTTATAGACTGCTCCCCATGTAGTCTAGAAAATAATAACACTGTGCACAAACTTCATTGACTCGCATAATATCCCACAGGTATATAAAACGGATGACTTAATGCGTAGCGCAATTGCATCATTAAGCTGCAGACGGTGGCGGCGCATCGCGTTGTCTGTTTGTTTATAAAGACAGTAATTAATTTCCGAATCGTTTAAATATACACATACACGTGAAAATTAACATATATTATTTCAACTTGCGTCTATATTATAATATTATATCGGTGTGTCGTATAACACACCGGTCAGTGATTAATTAATATAACTTATACATATATTATTCAACACCGTCACTGTACCTGTACGTATCGAATATCGATGTTATATGCAAAACATATTGTATTTAAATGTATAATAATGTATGGCGAGCTCGTTATCAAATCGAAATCATCTATAAGGTACCTAAATATAAGATCGTTTTAAGAAGACGATTTGACCCGGAGATAATAATTGTGCATATTTGTATTTGGTTTTTGTGTGTACCGACGAAATTCGACGTTGATTCAATTTCTGCGAAAAAAAATACGCCCGGAAAAAAACTCATGAATATACGAATCATTTTTTTTTTTTTTTTTTTTTTTTCATAATATATTTGTCTTATATCATTTTGTTTCCCTTTAGTATTTGGCGGCGTGCGTTTTACGCCCATTACCTTTTTCGCGCATTTTGCGCCCATTATCGAAACTTTTACCTGCTGAAATTATGTAAGGCGGATTATTCACACAAAATTATAAGTATAATAGACAACAGTTGACAATTATGTACTCGTAATATTTTAATTTATATTTTTTATGCAATATTTTTTACTGTAATAGTTTAACAATTTTATGCGATTATATTATATTAGGCATATTAATTTTACATAATTTTAAATCAAAATACTACCAACAGTGAACATTTGATCGATAATAATATAGTTATTGGTTATCCGAAGTCTATATCGATTTATAGTTTATACGATGGAAAATCCATACGTGCAAAATTACGTGAAATATAATTGTATGACTACTATAGGTATCAGTTATCATTTGTGATAACTAATATGATAATATTAAAATCATTTAAGATTTTAATATGATAATATTAAACATTTAAACCATAATAATTTGATAATTTTATATCTTACATTATATTATATTGATTTTACATAATTTTACATTTTGAGTGTATAGTTCGCCTTACATAATTTCAGCGAGTAAAAATTTCGATAACAGCCGGAAATAGCACGAAAAAGGTAATGAGCGCAAAACGCACGGCGTTTAATATTTAATCGAAATACCATAAATGTAGATATTTTCAAAATTAAATTTGCTTGTATTGAAAATCATATAAAATTGATTTAAGCCCTTCTCTCTTGCGGCAAAGATAATAATATATCCCTATATAATAAATTCTCGGTGGTTCACATTTGGGGGGTACCTGAAATAAACTTTACCGAGAAAGCGTATGAATATTGTTACACGGTTGGCGAAATATCGAGATGGCTAACAAAAAATAAAAACTAGTAATTACCGAGTATTATAAAAAACACGAATACGCAAACCACGACTCGAGAAGAAGAAATTTCGGATGTTCTATGTTCTCGTACGTACTGGATTCTACTTTTATTATAGAAAAGTAAAAAAAAAATATAGATGTACTTATACGCGAGTATAGTTCGGGGGTAGGAGTAGAAAATGCGATAAATCTTTTATACGTAATATATGTACAATAGGAATTTATTAAAAATTACTACCCTTCCACGAGGAAAAAAACTAATTTGGACGGAGATTTACATGTTTTTATTTTTGCTTAGTTTTACATTTACGTATTTTACAACCCCGCCAAAATTGTTTTATTTTTCTTGATGTTTCGAAGAAAGATATAGGTACTAATTGTTAATTAACTTATACAAGTTTAAGATTTTTCGGATTAATGAGCATAGGGATAAATTAAAATCTTAAACATCGTAAAAACACGCGTATTTTAAATGTGAAAATTCAACCAACGAGGGGTGCCATTTAACATCAAAGAAATCTGAAAAAAATTACAGGATTTTTTAAAATTATTTTGAACTATTTTTCACTCGGAAACTTTTAACTTTAAAAAACATTCAAATAAGGAACGACCTGATAAACATATTACGTCTAATATACTCCCTCCAAGTAATCTGAGTGAGACTCGTGAAAAGGGTCCAAAGACAAGCGTTAACATCGACTACAATAGCAGGTGAGTCTAAACATGTGACAGATCCTTTTGGAACACGATGTTAATAATTCAAACGGTAAAATCCGGTGACGATGGGAAATCGTCGACAAGTATATTATTACACATTCCGGGAAGTATTATACATACAAAAATGCTGGTATAAGTATCTCGAGCGTGTAACTACTAACCCCGACATCACGTCACAATTTTAATATTAAAATCAGTGGTCAGAAATAACTAATTTAAATGTAGTGCACTACCACTAGCGCTACATCTGTTCGAAGAAAAAAGTAATTCCCTACAATCATCTTGTTTTAAGACGCTATCACATTCGTTTTATTTTTGTTTTTAAAATTGTAAACTGCTTTTCTCGAGTCGTAAAAAGGAACTTTTCGATATTTCCCGTTTATGAATAAACATCTACCAATGATTTAATTACATTTGACGTTACCGATGAAATAAAAGAAACTATATATGTAACTTGTTCATAGTCTGTGAGTCACATATTTTATTTTATTATAGACTAAACTAAAAATAACATAACTATACAAATTAGTTAATACTTCATTAAAATCGCAATTGGTAAAAATTAACGCTTGAAAAACGACGTTTTCCCATGACAAATGTCGTGGTACCGCACTAAACGCTTACCAACATTTAAGCCGTTTTCATGCTACCTGCAGTATCGCTACAAAAAAGGTAGCGCGGTACTTCGAACCGCTGATTATAACACAGTTCGTTTAAATTATTTAAACTGATCCATTTTCATTGAAATTTCGTTTCGCGGCCGACATTTTATAATACGAGTGTAGTATCATTATACGTGTAGCGCCGGAGCTCATTAATAAACGGTCGAGTGAGACGTTTAAGTGTTTTAAGCAACAAATAAACGTACCTACATTTATATATGATTTTTTTTTTTCTTATCCGTCTTATCGTATAATGCATTTAATTATAAATGCGTTGCACGCAAGTACGAATGAATACAAATGAAAAACGACAATTTTTACCTTGTATAACGATACAGAATAAAAAAAAAAAAAAAAAAAAAAAATAATAAGTTAACGCCAATGACCGCGTGTGTATAACGAACGAATTTCGTGTCTCGAGATTTGTATCCAGCCAATCATTATTATACTATGCCTAGTGCGATTTTTGTCCGTTTGTGCGATGCCATTTTCGTATTTTAGAACAGGGTTTGAAATCATTATTTTCATCAATATAATAACAATTGTAACACCCGTTCTTTTAGTTATATTGCTCATAAAATATATCGTTATAAATATTTGATTTTCAAACGACTACTTGAAATTTTAATTTCAAGTATACCAGTGGTTCATACAACTTTTCAGTCAGTGGTGCTATTTTACGAATTCAGTCGTAGTGTGCTGCTGTGCACGCCGCGATGAAGAACATGTAGTAGTAAGTACTAATTGATAATCAATTTAAATCATTTCATTGAACATAATATTTTTATACAAATAAAAAAAAAAAGTTAATACCGGAGACGGGTGTGTCACTCTTGTTTATAGAAGGTGGGGAACGTACATTAAGTTATTTAATTTATATGAGTAAGCAACGATAAACCATTGCTAACGAAAAACTATTCTGACCGAAATTGCGTAGTACATGCTTCGAAATGTCGTAATTTGTACGATTTTCGACGAAATTTGAAATTATAACCACATGGTTTACCTACCAAATAAAAACTATGTAAACAATTTGAAAACATAAAAAACTTATGGATAGCTCGAAAATCGTCAAAATGTTTTAAAAATTTGACCATGTCTAGAAAAGACAATTATAAGTTTTCTGTGAAAATATCAAATCTCTAGGAATATTTTTAACTGAATTACAACAAAAGTTACAAAATGACTTAGCTACTTACTTAAACTGAAAAATTCAAATAAAATTTGCTATAATTATTTGATATACTATGCGATTGCTTGATTCGATAAAGTTTGTCAATATCTGGTTCCAGTGGTCTTCCAGTTGTCTAATATAGACAACTGGAAATGAAGGACATGTTCAGTATGGAGACGGTTACGTTACTTGGTTTTAGTTGTAGTATACGCATAATTAACGGTAAACCGAAGATTATGGTTCAAATTTTGAATTTGTATTCGAAACCAATCTAGACGGATACAGTGATGTTGACTGTTAATTATGAAGTGATGTCGATCCTAAATCATGTATTCAGCTGAAAACATATGCTTGAAAATTCAAGAGCACCACTCGAGCTGCAGAGAAATATTGTTTAAACGAATTTTTCAGCTGTTTGGGGTGCTATGAAATCTCGTTGATAGTTCTACTGAACTATCAACGTTCTTCTCTTCGTTTTCTTCCAAAAGCCCTTTACTTTTCAGAAATCACTTCGTATAGGTACCCCTTTGGCAGTGCACTTAGCCCAATGATCAAATAATATTGTATTTTGTGTAGGGAATTATAGTGACCATATAACTACTGGTTTGTTCGGTCACAATATTATATTAAATTTACACCGAAGGAACACCGTGAAATCCGCTTTGTCTGGATTCTATAATCAACTATTCGGTAGCTACACAATATCGCTGCAGTAGAAATACAAAAAATACTCGATAAAATCTCGGCGGACACGTTAAATAAACGTCTTGTATAATAATATTATATACGTTTATACTATTGATACACGACGGTAATCCGGATTAAAGGAGATTACACTTGAGAGTAGATATAATACAACAACAACGATAATAATAATAGCGTCCTGTAGACCTGTCCGGCTGTGCCAAATACGTTTACCCGAAATTTTCGATTCACAGAGACTTATTTTAATGCGCTCCCGTGCTGCTACTTGGGCGGCGGTAGATTTATTTACCCACACTGTCTTTCCGTACCACCATATGTAATTGTATAATAATATATTTAATCGGCGGCGGCATAACATCATATATTATTATTATTATTATTATTATGTTAATTTGACAGTCCAATGATTTACTCGCGGCCGCACCGTTATACTCACAAACAACTGTGCTAATGAAAACAACTGAAAATTTACATGCTCCGGTCGTTTCAGTTTGGTCGGGCGCCTATAGATTAATAATAAAAAAAAAATTATTTTATTCGGTATTGTATCAGCGGTGCTACAGGCCCGACGGACACGCGGGGATATTTTGAATAACGATTTTTTAGAAAAAAAAACTAATACAAAATTCTATCGTAACTTTAAATGAAAACTAGCTGATCTCGCACGCGACTTTGCCCGTGACAAATTAAATGCCATTTAATTTATTAATTTTTCTTTTGTAAAAATTTAGCAAATCATAATGAAAATCATAAATATTACGGCCATCCAAAACACGTTTAACCGAACTTCGCTCAGAATCATTTTCCATTAGCAAAGATTAATCGTAGTGTACAGATGTACATTAAATTATTTTCTATACCTACCTTCCCATTTACCTTACTATGCCAATGCGAAGTATGTTCATATGTTTTTTCATTCGATTTTCCGAAAAAAAAGCCCCCGTTTTTCAGAAATTTACTATTTAAGGCCGAACACTACAATGAGTTAAAAAGTTACAAGTCAACCAGAATCAGTATTATCACCAGCATCAACGTGAGCAGCAACAGAACGCAACGTGAATATTCACATGATGTATCTACACACGGTTCGTATACTCTGCCGGTGTCTGTGAGTGGTTTCGTCGTCCGGACACTCCGTGACGGGTGTAAAAGACCCGGTTTTCATTCGCACAGCCTTCCACAATCGTAATACATCGTAAGTATAGGCAGGTGCAGGTAGGTGGTTATATTCTGTATTCAACGATATAGCACCCAACGCCGTCAAATCGCTGTCAAACTGCGGTGTGCGCTGGCATCAGTGGAATGCGATCATATTCAAATCGATTACGTTTGTAATCGATCAGTCCGACCTCAGCAGGTCGCCTGCCGTTTATAAAAAATATATACATATATATAAAAAAACAACGTTTGTATGTAATATTATTATTACCGTGTACTTAAAACAATAATAATTTACTTATTGCGACAGACGACGACGTTGACGCGTACAAATTGTGTCGTCTCCTCGCACTTCCGCGATAATTCTTCATCAGAATCTCCTCGAAAAACGACACACCTAAACCATTATCCTCTGCGGTACTCGCGTATATTATTATAGATATTCCATTATAGTATTATATACAAATCGTCAGACAACGACAACGGCGCCTCGGAAAATGCAGGCCGCCATCGTAATGTGATATGACCTGTTCTTATTGTTGTTGTTGTTCAACAATACCACGATAACAACCTGTCTGTCCAACGTCGTCTATAACATTATAAGTTATAACGTCTCTGTTGCTGCAGTCGATCGATGGACGTACACGCGACGGTGAATATATTCACAGTATAATATTAGTAATCTTTGTTATTGCATAGTAATAATAATATGATAATGTGATAACGATAAAATCTCCAAGCACGAAAAAGAAAACACGACATGCACGCGGTAATATCCAATCACATTATAATATATATTTATTTATATAATATATTATTATGGGATTGGATATTAGAAATGAACAACGAACGCAGAAACGAGAATTTTAAGGTGGCACGAAAGCCGGGTGAAAAGTAAATTTGCATAGAAAATGTGGTTGACCAGATGTGAAGCAATGGTAATGTATATAGAGACCACAGATTAGTAAAATCCAAATTCAAAATCCAATCTTCGAAATCCATAGACAGTTAAAAAATCTAGTGTTACGATGTGAAGCCACATTAACTGTTGAAGTATAATAAATGATACCAGTTATCTACATCATAAGAAAGTGATTTTCAACGAGTTGGACATCTCTCGCTCATCAATGGTATTTTCCGTAAAGGCTAAAGAGAGAAAACATTAGAATGAATAATTTTTGAGAAATTTCGTTGTTCTGCATAGGGTAACACTGTATATTAACTACATATTAATTTATTAGTTACCGGAACTTTGATAAATAAAAAACATTATAATACAAAATAATAAACACCTTGCGCATGATAAATGGCTACGATGCGGGCAATCTTTTATTGATAAGTAATAACAGTTATAATTAGTAGGTCTAAGACGCCCTGTATTTTTCTGAATTAAATAAACCCATGACTTAGAGTCTCCGAAACCACTAATTTTGATATGGATATTGACTTTCTAGTTGTGATAACAATCTTTTGCAAACTGAATAAAAAAGTAAATCAACAGATCCCACGTAGCTTGACTCATCAATACGGGGATAATGTTTTCGTAATTCGAGTAAACAAACTTATATCATTTAGTGCGTGGGGTTGTTATTTATAAATATTAAATACCCAGTAAAGTAGTAAAGCATAAACTATGAAAACACGATTAATATGTTAGTTAACAATACGTAATGAATCATAAATGTTATACATTTTATTATAACTTTATAATAAAATACAATTATGAATTAATAGTCAACAATTTATGTTACAAATTATATATTATATGGAATATTATATAAATTAAAATAATAGTTTCCAGCTAATAAAAAAAAAATTATTTACACCGGTAAACTATCCATAGCGGTAATCCAAATAATCACTATAACATCTATTTTTTTTTTTTTCAAAGAATTTTGAAAATCCACCAAAATATTTTGAAATTTGAGTTCCAAAATGCTCAAAAAAATTTACTGAAAATCCTAAATAAAAATCGGACGATTTAAAATTAATGACCAACACTGATCAGTGTGAGAATAATATGATAGATTACCTTTGAAATTGCGTCAGATAATATTATAAGAGCAAATGGTGAAGGAGGATTGAATAATCGCGTGATTTCTTCAACTTTGTACGTCTCCGAACAGGGCCGTATAACGTCTGAAACCGTTGGTTAAGCCCAGATCGCAGGATCGAAATATATTTCACGAAAAACATTACTGATCGTACCATCGGGGGCATAGCTGTAAGAACACCAATAAAACAGCCCCAGTGCACCAAAATATTTTATGTTATTGTATATGTTAACCTAACCTATCTATTTTGTATAATTTTTAATAGTTAAATTTTGTATTTTAATACGAAACATCATAATGAAATATGTATTTTGAATTTGAAGCGGAGTATTTTTATTCACTTTAAATCTCTATTATCTGTATTATGAGAAGAATTTAAAATACAAATTGTTTTAAACTGTATTTCATATCCCAGGAAAAAATCGACTAAATATAGTTGGAGGCTAGGGGCCGAAACCCGAACTTGTTCCAGTGCACTTAAATCGCTAGCAACACCACTTTGTGTGATCAACGACAATACCGACGGCGCATTACAGTTCACGTATCAAATACCGAAACGTAGAAAATCGGATTAAAAAAAAAACTCCGGCCAACCGACGAGAAATTTACAGGCGATGTTTAATGTCGGTTATGTTTAATGTGTGTATGTGTGTGACCAAATATTTCCATAACAATAAAAATATATCTTATATATGTATCGAACTGCACGTGTTACCGACGACCACGGTATTTTTGTGTTATACGCAAATCGAAACTAGGTAGTTATGTATTGTGTTATCACATAACATAATAACATAAGTGGTTCGGAATCACGAAGACGTTTCGCGACAGGGAAAAATCTACGAGAGTAAAGTGTCTTATTTACGTGACGTGTATGCGATTTTAAAGCGCAAGCGATAATTTCATCGTCACCTTAAAATATTATGTTTTTAATATTATTATTTTTTTTTTTTTTTATAAACCTGCGTGCGATGCCAGAAAATATGGGATACATGTACCAATATACTTACAAGTCGCATCGGACAACCTTATCGATCATAGTCAGATGCACCGTGCACGCGGTGCACATACTATTATTGCACATACTCTGCACCCGGAGAAACCTACATCGTCTACATCCCGTGCATAATAATAATAATAATAATAATATTTTTATTATGTATTATTATCGTCGTGTTTGGTGTCGCGACAAGATACGACACAATAACACTCCCGTCGGAGATCTCCGGCGATACCTACACTACTAGCAGCTACTCGTATATATTATTGTGCGTGTTTTTTTTTTTTGTATACAAGGAAAGGAGGAGGATGTGGGCGAAGGGGGTAAAAAATCACCCGCTCAAATAGCACCGGCCGTATTATATGAGCGGAATCGCGATTTCGTATACAATAAATTTGTCGTGTTTAACAACCGCCGCGAGAATTTCTCTCTAATAATAATAATATTATTATTATTATTATATAAACGGCAGCATCGCCGGGTACATATTGTACTATTATCTCTCGGTCGTCGGCAACACGCGCGTATAATAAATATATCGGCGTTAATTAAAAGCGCTTCCAAGCGGCACGGAATTACGTTGTAAATAAAAAAGAAAAAATCTTTAATTAAAATGGAAAAAAAAATATATTGTACCGAGAGCGACGTTTGAAAAATGTTATACGCGCGCGTTTCGCCTATAAACACCGTGAAGATAACTCGTGTTTAACTCGGGTTGATTGGCTGATTTTTTGTGGCTCACGCGTTAATGTTTTTTACCCTAGCGAGACATGAACCGGTTTTACTGTGTAATGTACTTTATTTTTGGTCTATAAATAACTTTTCTACTAGAAATTCTGTTCCAATCAAAAAGCGACAGGAGTTAGTATCAGGAGTTGTAGCATCAGAAACTTTTTTTTTTTTGACTTAATTCAAATCTTTTAAGCCCATCGTCACTTCCACTACGCCAACCCTTCACGTATCTTTGTTTCATGACTAAACGTTTTCCATTGCATATTCCCAGGAACTCGTTACTTCTTAGTTGAGACTTGGCCGATACACCGACATCTGACATTATCGGTGACAAACTGGTCATTTCTTATCTGATATTCGCATTGTGTTGACCAAATCTGCCGGCTGAACATTTCAGGCCTGGCCTATATCTTTCGGCTTTCTAGAACTCTAATTATATTTCTGGATTATTAAACATTGTCCTCGGCTTTGAATTTTGTGATTAGATCACATTGTATGTATTCGCCTTCCCATTTCTTAAGTAACCATACATTTTACGGAGATGCGTTTAAAATTCCGATACCGAAATCCCAGCAGTTAAAATTCAGACAGTGTACAAACACAAAATCCTGACAAGATCCAAATTCCAACAGCAATATCACCGAATTCATTTTGCCTCTTAGATTGTGTATTTAACTGTTAGAGTCCATATAAGTATATGTATATCAGTATAAATCGCATTATATTGGGTCTAACCACTCAATCAAATACTCTATATGAGAATACGGGACACTCGGGAAATTTGGGCAACATTCTAGTTAGCGGATTTAGAATCTGTTGATATTTACAGCCATTTTTTTTTTTTATTAATTTTCGCAATTTCTTGTTCCGATCGATGAACAGAGTTGTCCGTCTCGTCGGGTATCTTATATCCTATAAATAACAATCCGTGAAGTACGAATATGTATACACGTTATTGTGTGATAATATGCGTATTTAGTGTTCAGTCGCAAACACTGCACATTATTATGGGGCCGCAGCCGGTTGTAGAAATTATCTACACAGTCGTAAGTTTTTATTCATCGTCGACAAACCGTCGTCGAGCAATACAATTTACGTATCCCCGTACACGGCGACGATAACGTCACCTTCCCCGCGGATCCGTTTGCTTCCAATTAGTATGACGTGCGTACAGTATAGAAAATAAGACCTGCACACTTGTGAATTTCGATTGAACCCGCAGAACTGCCGCCTCCGCCGCTAAATTAATTATCCAATTAATATCTGCAGCGCGTTTACCCATAAAATACGTCTTCGAGTTATTTTTTTTTTTATTTTCGAATTTCTCATTATTGCGTACCTACTTATACTGTATACTTCGTGACTGCACTAACCGCGAAGTGAGAGATGATGTCTGCGCGTGAAGCAAACTTCATAGTCGAAAAAATAATGATTTTTTTTTTTAGGGTTTATTCAATTTAATAGAAATTGAATTTATTCGTCCGATAAAGCGGAAAATTTTACAATAGCCCTAATAACTCAACATTTTTAGGAGATAAATGTTTCGGTGGACTGTAGTGCATTGGACTTACTCATCGTCTAAAAACAATGTCACTCATAAATAAGGTACAGCTTGAGGCGCACCTTTTTTTCCAAATCCATCCATACGAATAGTCCCACAAAAATGTGTAAAATGTTTTCGTCCCACCGTATCATTTACAATCTTATAATCTCATCGTTGTTTTGATTTTGGCCCCCTCAAACCGTGTTTGTGTTTACCTCCATTTATAAGAGAAATAACTCGTAAACGAATGGAATTTTTTAGTACAGATTCTTATTCGAAAAACCAAACGATATGGCGATACTAACACACGATACTCCTTAAATTTTGTAAAAAAATCTAAGTATACGTAAATATCGTATTTAAATACACTTAAAAATTCCGGAAATCAAAATTAAAACGAAGTGAGCGTGACTAATGAACCATTCTGTATATATATACATAAAATCAAGTCCAATTTATGTTTACTTTCCGTACAAATCAATACTCTTTTACCGATCGCTACCAAAATGTAAACACAGTTCCGTGAAATATACACAGCAGGCACAGCTGAGGTATCGGTTTTTTTTTTCGTTAATGCATTACACTATTATTTAATTGTAAGAATTTGTCTAATTGTACGATATCAGTAAAAAAGAATACAAGTCAAATTGTACGACTTTTAGGAGACAAAAACTAAATAATATTCTATAGACTTATACCCTTTGACATCTACGGAATTTCCTAAACATAGATTACGTCTGAAAGTCGTTAAACGTTATCGTGTGCTTATACGATATCAAAAATTAAATAAGACACATATCGGTGCAACTAATCGATCCGTCTAGAAATTCCCCACAAAACCGACGTATAATCTAAAATTTGATAAAATGCGATTAACGTGACCCTTTTCACGAACGCCGTCCAATCATTCAATTACCGTGGCTTCCGAAGGGTACAAACTAACCTTACCTAACCTAACCTCTTCCAAAAATGGCCTCTCAAACAAGCGTACGCGTCCACGTCATTGCAGCGCATAGATAATAATGTGTAAAACTATAAGTATACTAAATACGCGATATCGATCGCCGCCAGTGCGGTTGTAAGAAAACGAGATAGAAAAATATTGTATTACTGGATTATTTATTTTGTCGGGATACAAAATTATATACACAGACGGTAAACGAAGACGGCTGTCTTTAACCACGAGACCGCGAAGTTGCTGTTATTATGCTACAGAATGGAAATCCACGTCCCGATAGGTAACCATCATACTCGTACATAATATTGTTATACGTCGATGAACCAATAAAAAAAATTATTATTATAGCCGTCTCGCAGTACAAGCAATACTAACAATGGCGATCACATATACAATGGTTTTAGTCGTGTTGGTTTTTTCTTTTTTACTTGTAATAAAATACCTATAATAAAGAAACCGATTATAATATTTGTATATGATATATGTTATATAGGTATACACGGCAAATAAATTATAAATCAATATTTTTTAATAATTGACGCAATCCTCGTAAAAATCCGTATACTACGATATTATTCGTACATTTCTTGGTATAATAATTTATCTGTGTTGTGTATGAAAAAAAATTAAATTTTAAAGAAATAAATTGTAAATTAAAAGTTGAAAAAAAAAATGTATGTACAAAATGACGTCCTAGGATAGTGGGGCCTACCACTGTTGTAAGCAATTTAATATATACCTGCAAGCAACAATAAACCATTGCTAACGAAAAAACGATTCTGAGTGCAGTTCAGTTGATACTGATGCTTTATCGACAATATATATATGTCATATTACGGTGAAATAATTAAATAGGCATTATATATTTTCTTTAATATTATATCGATTTTCCCGTTTTCCTTGCTTTTTTCCCGGTTTCTCACATTTGCTGGAAAAACTCCTGGGAAAATCGAAAAATGACTAGTTTAAATAAACATTTTTATCCGGCATGGGCTACTGTTTCAAAATATTTTGTTTGAATCGTCTGTACAATATGTAGTGGTTTAACCAGTTCCGCTCTACAGTTTAGTAATTATATCGATCTATATTTAAGGCTTATTCTTATGTTATTTTGTATAATATTATTTTATTTTGTCCTCATTAGCGCATAACCGTATTGTTTAACTTATTATAACTCATTTCTCGTTGAAATTATTATAAATCGAAGAATAAATTATTCGAAAATTTGAGTTTTGAATTTATAATTTACAATAATTAAAACAGATTGTAGAGCAATGTGTTTCACTAAAATAAGGATACTAAAACGAGTTTCTCTTTCAAATGCATATATATATATATATATATTATTTCTACGAGCAAAGCATAGTACATCTGAGCAATATTGATTTTCAAAACTCAATTTAAAATATTTTATAATTTAATTATAAATGTCGTAATAACACTAAATCAATAAAGAAAACGGGTTCTTTTGAATATATAGGTACCCACTTACCAATAATACATTCTCCTTTAATAATAAAATATTTGATATTATTGTTACGAGTGGTAAATTGAATACAACAAAGAACCATTAGTTACGCATATAATAATAATAAAACAATTTGCATGCATTAACAAACTGCAGCGCATTTATTATAATAAGCTTTTATCGAAGGTGTAGTCGTAGTGGTATTCAAATTTCGATAAAAACGAACCGTATAATGCTTACGACCAGTAACTAGGAAAGAAAAATTACTGTCAAGTATATCTACCGAATGATTCAAGCTCAGGTCACATTTAACCTTCTAACAAAAAAAAAAAAAAAAATTTATATAAAACAAAAGTGAATAAAAAAAGAGACATACTTCCACCGTGGCACAGTGGTCTGAGAATAAAATTTAGGTGGCAAAAATGGGACATTAAACATTTTCAAAAAAATTAATTATTTGTTTCTAGGATCTCATTAGTAGATAATTACTTATAATTATCTAGATAATTAAATCAGTTTCATAACATTTTTTGAACTGGAGTTATAGCTAAGTGAACTAGACAAATTTGGTATTTTCTGTTATTTTGAAAATAAAAACGACGATAAATTCATTATTTTTTTTTTTTTTGGCTATCGAAATTTATAAAACGAAATACCAAATTGTTAAGTCGCATAATAAGATAATAAAAAAAAAAAAACAATTTTTTTTTTTTAAATTTAAGTCCTTAACGGTTATGAATTATAAAAAACTCGAACGTTTTTGTGTTTTTTTTTTCATGTACTGCAGAAAACATTCACTTAAGTTTACCCTATACACAATGTATAGATTTTGTAGAGAAAGTTCTCAGCTATAAGAATATATTATTTTTTATTACGTCTCATTGCATTTGCAACGCACACAAATTATATTGTCATAAAAAAAAAATGGTGTTTTTAAAATTTTAAAATTTGTATAGGAAATTAGTTATCTGTATAAAATTTAGTAACAAGTGTTATTTACAAGTGTTAGACGCAACGGATTGTTGAGGGGGTAATCAATAAATAAAGTTAAATAATAGTAAATAAAGTAGAATTAGGCAAGTAGAGTTATATTGGGAAATTTAGAATTTAATTTAAACAGATACGATGATATTTATCAGTACAATTATGATTAGACATAATATTATGCCTTGCAGTGTTATAAATACACCTATGTGCAATATGCATTCATTTATACGAGTACCTTTCGCAGTTTCATAAAGGTTAGTAAAACGTTTTTGTGCTGCAACGAATGTAGTACCTATATCGTCGCCAGATAGTGTGTTAGGCCAATACTGTAAGTACGGCGTTTAATATAAAACATTTTTGGTAAAACTTTAGTAAAATAAAATTAGTACACTCACCTCAAATGGACGGGCGTGAGAAAAATATGAAAATAAACAAACGTTTTCAGGGGGGTAAGCCAATTCACCTCCTCGAGGTGCACCGCGGGTAACTCTTAATGGGCCGGGACGCATTTGGGCCACGTTGCGAAATCGACCTTTGTGCCTTTGGACGCACTCGGGCGTTTTAAAAAGGGCCCCACGCATTCGGGTAACCGCGACAAAAACGCATCCGAACAACGCTCCGGATACTATATTATAATATTATAATATACTACTATTATTATGTTATCGGACGGGTTTTCGATCGGCGATCACGGCTATACGAACACGATGACGGATAATCATATTGCACGTCCGTTATCGTGCAGTATGTATTATCGGTTGTACGACGAAAAATTGAAATTTATTCCGTCCGGGATTTCACGATACACATGTATTGTATATAATATTAGGTTTGACGAAACGGAAAAAAAAAAAAAAAAACGTTATCGTTTTTCGCGGTAGTTTATGTTTACAATATTGTAACCTATTATAACATTGTTTACAGTTTTTTTTTTTTTTTTTTTACTTTTTAGTATCCCGTGTATATATAATTATAGAATTATCGCGCGGGTACGTACCGCGCGGTCGGAGTGGCCCGTGCTGTACCTGAGCCCGGTTCTTAAAATATTAATCTCGGACCGCGTTTTGACACCTTCTCACGATTTCACGGGCCGCCACGGGCGCACGCCGCAACGCTGTTCACCCGAAACGATTTTCCCATCGTTTCGCGAAAACCCATAAATTTCACCGTAGCACAAATCAATTTACCCTCAGCGGTGCAGCGACGCGCGCAAATGACGACGGGTCGCCCGTTGGCGACGATCTGAAAATATTATTTAGCATGATAATAATATTGTAACGAACGCGCGCGTGTTACAACATTGTTATTTCGTAGAAACGTACTGGAGCACCGCACGTTATACGAATATACAAGAACAAAAAAAAAATCTCGTCATAAAATAATATTCCAAAGTAAGTGTACGTCAATAAATACGCGATTTTCGCCAAATACAATTTATTTAAAAGCCCATAAAACTCCTGCGCCACGCGACGTGTGCATTGCGTATTCCTTTCGGTATATATATATATGCTAAGTAATCACCTTGTATATCGTGTACAATATTTAAATATAACATTTGAATTCAGTGGCGTGCGCTGAAGGTGGAGGTGTTACGGATTATATTCCCCACCCCTAGTTCGTTTAAAAATACAACAACCTATATATATATATATAATAGTACTTGTTTAATTACTGTACTGTTTGGTTACGTTAAGCTGGCTATTTCGGCCGAGGTATGGGCAAATAAAGCTTAATTCATTGAATACAATTGGCTTTTTCGGATCCGGCATTAAAATTCTCATTTAAGAGTTACGTGGGTACGGTAAAGGTAGATTTTACGATACCGCTTAAACCTCAAGTTGTGTACATAATGTGGTTTGATTACTTTATGATTTACTGAAAGCGGATTTGAATTCAGTTCAATCAAAACATCAAAAGATACAAACATCAAATAATGTTATTTAAAAAAACGTGTAAACATATTAAATTTTCCAAATTTGTTTTAACTCTTAAACTTGGCTCTGACCTCACTAATTTCTTCAGCGACATGCGAGGTCGTTTTCGACAATAAGACGTGTCAATACGTGTGTACGGTCAACTATGACACAAGACCGTTCTTCCTCGTTGGCTATTTTTAACATTTAAAGAGATATATCAAACAATATTGACCCATACGATATAATAAACGCATGTTCAACATTTAATAGGCGTTTGCAATTGTAGCTTTAAAAAAAATAAACGTTTTATTTTGATTCAGATTATGGTGTTTATTAGATTTATTTCTAAGTAAGTTTTTGTGTTCTCCCAGCCGGATACACGCATTTTCCAGGGATATTTAGTGGTCGTGTTCAAATATTAATAAAGGGCTATACATATTAGTAAGGCTGCATAAACCCCTTGTATTAAATTACAAGTAAACTGATATTAAACAATAGTTTTTGTGCTTATTCTTTGATTTATCCATTTAAAGAGGATATTGCACTTATTTTTAGCGCACATGTTTTTATTGTCTTTTTCAGAGCATATTTATAGCACATTAAAAATGTTTATGTCCCCCCCTCCAATATATTCGATTACCCTGTGCCTATGCCCCAGCGTGATGTGTATGACTTGAACGACTATCGGAGAAATCAATAAAACATAATAATTCACCGCCGCCGAACTTCAACATCTGTGAACATGATGATAATATGATGAATACATTATCGTTTCACTAACGCTCGGATTATTATTATTTTTTAATCGTGACGATGTTATTATTAGTTATTGGTATTAATTTTGTTTGAAGATAAATTTAACCGCACATCACGGAAGAATATTATTATTTATATTTCTGAATGGGTAGGACGATATAGGCATGTACCACGATAAAATATAATTATATTATTACACGTCTTCGAACGATCGGTGAATTTTTAATACTGTACAATTGTATATATCTTTGATTTAGAGAAGAAATACTCAAGTTAATCGTCGGCAATTTTTTTTTTTTTTTTTTATCTGATTTCGTTTCTTTTATTTTTCTGTCTAAATTACATGTTAAATTATACTGGTAATTAAAATATCTTAAGTCACTATGATATACTTTTTGTTTAGCAAATAGGCACAAGTCGTATTTATTGTTTAGCAATTTGGCCATGCAATTATACCATGCTGTTATATGTTTGAAAATGAATTACATATAATTTGACTTGTGTTGAAAACTATAAGAAATTTACTTGAGCCACGGGACCATTATAATATTATATATACAAAGTTAGTGACGCGCACTTAAAGTTTTTAGACTTACGGTGGAATATACATGTCAATATTCTGATAACTTAATATATTATTGTTACAAAATAATCTAAAATCAAAAACCGAGTGTTAAAAGATCTTAAACTGTTCAAAGTCTTAAAATATAAAGAATAATTAAATTACTTTAAAGCTATTCGTTTTTTAAAGATTTTAAAGAAATTTTACTGGAGTGGTGTTGGTATATTTAAAAATCATTAACTTATAAAAAATTAACTTATGTCCTTTTCTGTAACCTAGAGCTCTGATACAAGTTCCACAACAGGTCCAGTCCAGTCCGGTTTGGTCTAATCCAGTGCGGCCCGATCTCAATATATTTAAAACACGGTCTGTTCTGTTCTTGTTTAGTTAAAAAAAAAAAAAATAAATAGTCCAGTCCAGTCTATGATTTATGCCATTAATCCGGTTTGGTCTTGGTCTTAATTTTACTTCACTGGTCCGGCGTGGTCTGGACCATGCAGAGCTCTACTAGGATCAAAATATTTTAAACAATTATAATTATTAACACAGAAACTTCGGTAAAGTGAATATAATATACAAGGTCTCAAAAAATTGTGTGCTATACAGTTTGTAAAGTAAAAGAATATGGGTCTAAGTCTTTAAATATTGTAGCATATAATTCAGAAGACCCTGCAGTATATTATTTAATCATCGTTAATAACGTATACGAAATATAAGTCGAAATTGAGCTGCGTGGTTCGAAAAGTTGCGTTACAATACTCATACAACGATAATTTTGTTCGGTATAATATTTATACAATAGTTTTGAATTATTTTTTTATAACAATATTTATTGGTTTTTATTAGTCGCGGTAAAACAATATTTCACATTATATTTACTGGATGAATATAAACATATTGATAAATATTTTATTTTATTTGATACGGACGTATATTTTATTTTTTAAATAATAATAATAATAATAAATCGCTGGTATAAAATATATTACATTATCGACGAGTCGCTCGCTCCGGGCGATATTATATTTATTTGAAAAGTTATATACGCATAAAAAAAAAATATAAAAAAATACGTCCATCGCTATCGCATATAGTAGTTGTTGCGAACACATTTTCGTTTCCAGTGCCTGGAGTACGTTTAATTTAAATTTTTACCCGTGATAAAAACTCGTATTATTCTCGTTTAATATAACAACGAAATTCAGAAATATGAAAATATAGATACTTATATTATGACAAAAAAATAATAACCAACATCCGCCTTTTTTCTCGATCCCACAAAAACAAATAAAAACATCAACAACAATATTAAATTATAAAATGATGGCTGTCGAGAACGATATACTTTATCTGGTCGAACGATTGTTTTTTGGCTTAAATCTTGACACATTCACGAGCTAATCGTTATTCTTTATCAGTTTGTGAAAAGTCGATTTGTTAATCGTTTTTAGTATTCAAGGAATGTGTTGATTTTCCAACGATGTTTATTATTACTTTTTTCATCTGTAAACAACTTTTCTACCGGAAAATTTGCTCCTATTTATATGTGTAGCACTTTTTCTAAACTAAAATCTGACTGGGATACTTAAAGGAAGTCATTTTTTTTATTTTCTCGGGGGCTTTCATAATAAATGGGAAAAACATAGGAAAAACGGGAAAATGTACGAAATTTATTAATTGCAAATCGTATGACCTTTTAAAACATGTTTAACCGATCTCTGCTTAGAATCGTTTTTCATTAGCAAAGATTAATCGATTTATACAGATATACATTAAATCTCCCTCTTTATCCTACCTTCCCAACTTCTCACCTACAACAGTGGCCCATCCATCTTGTTAAGTATATGTCAATATTATTTTTTATTTTTAACTCCATCTTCCTCTTTCGTGTCGTTCAGATCTCGGTCGTCTAGAAAGTAGTAGACCGAGTATTAATACTAGAAGTAGTAACTTAACCTGCCACTTTATCATTTGTCAAGCGTAAGCGTTTTTTTACCATTGCATTTTATATGCAATTATACCAGATGATGAAAAAAAAAAAAAATAGAAAAAGAAACAGGGAAAAGTACTAAGTGACTATTCAAATTGTTAGTGATAAATATTTGTTATCAAATTTAATATTTTTCGAATTCATAATACACCACGTAGATAAGTCATTTTATCGTAAAGATACCTATAATATATTATATTATACTAGATATAGCCGACTACAAAATTCAGGATACCTGCAGGTGTGACAATGTTTAGTATCTGTTATTAATATTCTAGTAATAAAGACAACTTCATCTAGTCGGTACTTTAAAGAGGTATTTGATATTTCAAGCGGTTTTCATAATAATTGGGAAAAACCGTGGAAAAACGTAGGAAAATGAGAAAAATTACGTGCACGTATAAAAGAAACTTTTTCGTTAGCAATGGTTTACCGTTGCGTACAAATATAAATTAAATTTCCCTCTATATCCGCTGTCCTAAGCTAAAAATGCTGCCCCGAACAATTACCACTATAGTAGATAGCATTTTTTTATATATATTTATATATAATATGTTTAGCTGCATTTTAACTGTCAACGCGAAATTTTCCTCACAAAACAAATAGAAATGTTTATTTTCTATACCTATATTACAAGAAAAATATGGATTACTGGATTACGAGTATCATATTACACATTTGTAATCAATTTTTTTGAAATTAGTTTTAAACGAATAGATATTATATACTAATATATTCGTCAAACTCTGCGATATTTGATCCGAACGACCACACGTATTATTACAAAGACATACTAATTCGCACTACATTTTAAGAGTAAGTACACGTATAATATATTGTAAAGGTACACAATATGTATATTAATAGTTTCGAATTTTCTATACGAAGTAAAGTTTCTAAACTATTCATTTCAACAGCTTCGGAACTTTTCGAATTTCACTCGAAAAGTTTCGCAGAGAAACTTTTGAAACTCTTCAAACTATCACTGTACATCATCTCCAATGGTCCTCGGGGCTCGCTACGGTACAATATAAACAAGCGGTTCAATTCTATTTTCAACGACAGCGTTTATTATCAACATAATAATTATTATACGAAACGCGTTTTTATTATATCATTATCGTTCGAATATTGAAATATTATGGAGTTGTGTGAGTTTTGTTTTTTTTAGATCAAGTTGAGTATCAATTTTTTGGAGCCAAGTACTTGACCAGCTCTTTATTAAACAAACATGTCGTTATCGTAATACTTAAGTATTACAACAACAATCAATTTGTGTAAAATAAAAATCATCAACATGGTAATCATATCGAAAATATCTGAGTCTGAAGATATTTGTGTCTAGTTGTTGTGTTCATTTTTTAAAAATAAAACAGTCGAGTACACGAGTTGAAGAGTACCAAAAAATAATTAATCGAGTCGAGTGGAATCAAATACTCGACTGAATAAAACTCTAAAATATTATGTTTTTGTCGATTTCGTATCACGTATATCGTATAGAATACTATGCATATATGCCACACGGAATAAATATAAATGTGTACAATAAATGCATACAGAATATTTTTTTTCTATAAAATACCCAATATAAAATTAATATTTTATAATCGTCGGGTTTTAAAAAAATTATAATCATTATATATTATTTATTGTATGTATATATATTATTTTATCTAATCGAATAACGATAAAAACAAAAAATAAAAAATACGTGTAACAGCCACCGGGGACAAGCAAGAATATAGATAATAATACGGCACGGGAAATTAAAAAAAAAAAAAATCGTAATAACAAAACCGGGGATTAATAATTATTGTTATTATCATTTTAATTTCTCTTGGCGGCGGTCAGAAATGATGGAAAAACAATATGTAAATTTTCGTAGTCAGGTATCGTCTTTCGGACGTACGATTAATTTGATCTCTCAACGCCGCGTCTATTACACCGAGCAACTATATAGTTACGAGTGTCCGTTTTTTAGTTTAGATTCTGAGCGAAGTGGTTAGAAATACCTATATATTATTATAAAACACTAGTTTTACAACGATATGCGCGTTAATTTTAGATTCCGAGAACAGTTTTGATTGTGTTGGTGTAGCTATAATGTGTGATTTTTTTTATTTCCTTTTGTGTTTGAGAACAACTTTATTTCTATCAGAAATATGGCTTAGATCTTGCATACATAACTGCAGGCAGTATAGTGAAATTACGTTACTCAGAGAACTACTACGAATTTTTTTTTTCTAGAAAATTGTCACAGAAAAAAGTTAGAATTATTTAAAAAAAAGACGTCCTAGGATGATAGGAACGGGAGCAGTCACTGTTATAGGTAATTTAATGTATACCTGTAAGCTACGATAAACCATTGCTGACGAAAAAACGATTCTGAGCGGAGTTCAGTTGATAGTGATGCTTTGTCAACAATATATATGCCATATAATAGTAAAATAATTAAATGGGCTCTATATATTTTGTTTAATAATATTTGTTTAATGTTGTCCCCGATATCCCCGGTTTCCTTACGTTGTCCATATAAGTTATAAACGACAATTAAAGGAAAGACATTTTTAAACATTTAAGCGCAACAACGGTTAACTGCAGTGATAGCGACAGGGATTGAAACAGAGGATCCGAGGGGAAATCGTTTTAACTAAACATTTGTTTAGCACGGGCAACGCCGGGCAGGACAGCTAGTATATGTGTATAAACTAATCTGTCTCTTATTATTATATCTAATAACCTTCCCGAGTTTACTACCCCATAATATCCGCAGTGTATTTCATATCTCATATTTTACGTTCACAACAGTCAAACCCCCTCGATTAAATTATGTACGAGTTCCGCAAAACGAATTGACACAATATTGTATTAAATATAACATGTTGATGGCATGTGTCTCTGTTAAAATTGGATTTCGCACGAATATACATATATACATATTTTATTTCTTTCCGCGAAAACACAGTCAGGCCAGAATCCGATGTGAGATTATTTTCAACGGTATTCCGATCCGTACATTATACAGAATGATTCTTTTATCTTGATCTGTGTTGTGCAAACTGCACAAAGATAACTTTAAAATTATGTTTGAATATTATGATAATACGTTAATATAATTTACCTATATATATATAGGTTTTAAAGAATTTCACAAAATTTAAATCCTGTAAAATCGTCTCTGTATATACACAGAAATTAAATGATATATAATATGTATAAATACAATAATGCAATATGCATAGACCCATCTAAAGGGGAGGGCGTTGTTACCCGAAAACAAATTTACAAACGGATAGTGTGTATAATATATAATTGTTCTTTTTTGACCTTGTTAGAATATTTTCAATCTGAATCGTCAAAATCTTAACTTCAAACGTTAATAAAAAAAAAAAATTAAATTTGAGTGAATTTATCACGGATTAATTATGTCTTGAATATCTGGATATATATATACCGACGAATGGATGATCTATGCATATGTTCGCATAATAAATTACCAGAAGAATATAATACAAATCGAAGATTTAATAAGTTTTTTTTTTCTTGTCAATGAAAGGTATATTGAAGTATACATTATACAAATTCAATTATTTTATCATTTTTCCATTAAATAAATTAACATTTATATTAGAAATTAATTATTATTTTTTTTGTTTTTTTTAATTTAGTGTTCGGCAAAATATCTTTCTGACGATACTTTTGTCATCGAGATATCTTAGAACCACTTTTAAGAGGTTTACATATATCCTCGTGTGCTATTATCATAGCCCATGTAACGTAAAATAATTTTATATTTTTTTATGTTGCGCGCGTATACTATTATTATACGTAGTCACCGCGAAAGATATGAAATTCGACGACTGTTTTGGGAAATTAAATTACATATGCGAGCGCTCAAGTCATGGGATTTACAATAATTAATTCGCCTCGCGTTTTTCGTTTTTACCTTGACTGCGGTCGGCGGGGCTGAGGACGTAGGGGAGCTGTGATAAATAACACTCGAACGTTAATAAGAAGCGACTCACATAAATCAATATCGTCCGTGCGCGTCGAGTTTAGCGCCTTCGGAAAATCTTTCGATTAATTGTCGTTTTTCTCAGATGTTGGCTTCTTTTTTTTTTTACATAACCAAATGATGCGGCATCGTATCTTTCGTCGTACCGTATTGTGTTTTAAACGACAAAGAAAAATCAAAACGAAGAACCGTAGAAACCGAATAACGTTTTATCAATACAATTCATGGTCTATGGATGTAGTAAAAATAAATTGCCGTAAATATACAGAGCGATACTATTAATATTTATATTACAAATATGTACAGTATTGAAAATTTATGATACATCTATTCCGTTTACCTTATACGACTGAAATTACGGAAGAAGCGAGTTTATTTTCCAATTGTCGGCTATATAGCCGATATCATCACGCAATACGAATACATTGAAATGGTGATAGAAATTTATGTTTTTTCTTTTAGTTTCTGAGCTAAGCGAGACCAACAGAAACCTAACCTAACAGATTTTCGAACAGAAATCTTGCTCGCTAAGTACGACTTATAATGAACCTCCTGTTATATGTTTAAGAATTTTTGGACAGTCTAACAATATTATCCAAAGATTATCTACCAGGTTTTTAATCATTTTTTAATTACGTAAAAAACTCGCAAGATTAAAATGTCTATAAATAGTACAAGAATGGTTTAAAGGTTTTGAAAAAAGTCTAGATAAAATTATCTGTTAAAAATTCAAGTCTCTACGAATATTTTTAACAGAATTACAACAAAAACACAAAATTGAAAATGATAAAAGCATTATTTTCGTAAATATTTCCGTTTTTACTACAATTTATTTCGGTTATGTTCAATTATTACACAACCTGCAAGCAAAATCCAAAAAAACGTTTTTCTCACTTACAATATAAATTAAAAATAGGTACAAAAAAAAAGGTCTGTTGTTGTTTTTCTATTGGAGCTATATTTTTAATAAAAAACATAAAGTGTAAAAATATTAAATAATGAAATCGTTACAACATACATTAATCGTATTTGTCTGGTAGTTTCCAATTATTATGAAAATCCCTTGGAATATAAAAAAAAAAATACCTCATTAATGTATGTACTAACTAAATAAAATTAAATTTTGGAAAAGGTTCCATACTTGATACATCTGAGCAAGATTTCTGATAGAGAAAATACTTACAGATACAAAAAATCAAAATATAAGGTACAAAAAAAATCATACATCATAGTAAAACCAATAGATCTGTCGCTACACTCCAAATCTAAAATGTGACTAATAAGTAGTAAGAAGTAGTGTTGTAAAGTATTTGAATAAAATTATTTAAATATTTTACTATATAGTTGGGTGGTATTTTAATTACTTTATTTAAAAAAAGTATTTGTGTGATTACATAAAAACGGCTTATAAGTAATAATACTCAGCACTGAATCATTTTTCATTAATAATGATTTACTCGTTGTGTATAGACATAAATTCAATTACTCCATATTATATTTTCACATAGTCTAAACCAGTTAGAAACCATATCATTAGTACCAATTTATTTTCGATCGTAAAATTTGGCTTATTTTTGATACCCGGCTGTTTGGATTTGTTGGACATAATACCGAGACTGTGTTTATATCATTATAACCTTATCGTGTTTATTTTTTTTTTCCATTCGAACGGTCGATAATTTTACGATACGACCGCTCGTTTGATTGACATTGACATAAATGGATAAACGAACCGGAAACCATCCGAAAGACCGAACAGACAAAAATCAATGTGTCGGTATTATCATATCATTTCCATCGAATTCGCCCAGAAGTTTTAAGAGAAAAACCACGGATAATAATACAATATTAATAAAACCATAGGAGAAACAGTAAATCAGTGATAGTTATATTCTAGATTAAGAATTGTATACACGCTATAACGATATTATTATATTTTCCAAATATTAAAAATTGATTGGACATATGTTATTCCATTTTATTTATCAATTTCGTATTTATATATAAGAGTAGGGGAAGGGTAGGGGTCGTTATCACGAAGGGCGGCATAAAAATACCACCCTTTGGATTTATGTAAAACAAATTATTCAAGCAAAAGTATTGCGAATTCTCAAGTACGTCCCCACAGATCTCGTTAAAAATGTACAATAAAAATGCTACCCCCCAAAAACCCTAGATAGCACTTTTAATGTCGATGGCCTTCGGTTTTACTGCTTCGTATGGTTTAAGCACGAAAAAAAAACATCCATCGCGATGTTATAAACAATTGACAAAATATATCCAATGTAATATACCTTGAAATAATAAAGATAGTCAAATTCTGGTTATTTTTTTAAATATTACTCTCCAGGGGTTGAGGACTAAAAATATTTATATTTGAATTAAATGTTTATGTTTTATTAAAAAAGAACTAAAAAAATTACTTTTTATTTTATTATTTTCAAAAAATTCGAAGATATCCATTTTTTAGTGTTTATTTCTCTGAGAATGTTGACATTTCAACTTTTTATTTCATTGAATTCGTGATTAAGTTCAGAGAAATAAAGTCTATAGTCAGTTAGTCATAATAATAATAATCAATAAACGAATGTAATTACAGTCTGCTGCATAGTTATAGGCATTTGTTTCTTAAATTTAAAAAATTATTAAAAATCACGAATTTAATGAAAATAAAATGTTGGAACGTACAAATTTGTAAAATAATAAACTTTAAAAAATGACTTTTATAGAATAAAGTTATTTTTTTAGTTTTTTTTACCAAATCAATGGAAATATAAATATTTGTAATCCTTAGTAATATATATATATGCATAAAAAAAAAATTATATCATCTTTATAGCCTCCGGAGATATAACTACGGGTATATCTTCGTAAGACATCCTGTATTTACGAAAATCGCTTTTCGAAACGTGCCGCACAGACCGATGACGACACTATCATCATACCGGACAACTGTAAATACTAATAATATTCGTAAGACTATATTATTATGTGTACACAAAAAAACATTATACGCCGTTCAAAAAACGAGTAATAAAATAGTATTAGTGAGAAAAATACAAAAATAATAAACGTTTTATTTTTTTCAGTTTTAATAAATATATAACGACCACACACACACACACACACACACACACATTACTGTGAGTAAAGCATTATTATGCACATTATGCAGCATAAAATCGGTTTTTTTTTTTTTAACGGTTAATCTCCGACGTCTTCACACCGACTATAATATTGTATACACTAACAGCAATATATTTCCAAAACGCATAAGGAACCGCCGTCCTCTTATATATAATGAGGTTGACTTTATGGATTTACGGAGGAAGGCGATATGATAATATAATTATTACAAACGGGAAACTATATATTATGTAGGTATTAGAGTATAACCTGTTATAGGAAAACACGTGTTTAGAAACAGTTTTATTTTTCTAGAAAATTTTAACTTCTTCAGTCTTCACAGGTGACCTTTTCTATCAGACCGTTGCTGTTTTTATTTAATAAACTCCGGAAGAAAAGAGATCCGTGCCACTTATACAAAAAATAATCTAAACAATTTTTAATAAAACAATCAAATTATACTATTTATGTATTATGATTTATTTATTTTTATGTACGATTCGCTCCCTTCCTCCTGGAAAACTTTCTCCAGGCGTCTATTATTTTATTATTTGTACGAACAAAAACAATGAAAAATATTTTCGGCCTGAAGACCTTAAAACGCGATGACAAAAAACGATTTGAATAAAATTGACAGTTCGAAAAATATACCAAACAAATTGAAGGGGAAACAAATTTATAGAGGGCCATATTAAAGATAATAATATTATAATTATATATATATGTATATTGTGTATATTTCGTATGACAGAGTAGAGCAATACATTGAAACATATAAATATTAACAGACAGATAAAGTAAATGAAATAAAATAAAATAAGATAGACTATACTGAACTATACGTACGGAAATAATGTTAACAGTGATAATGATATTAAGGACTTAGTAAGACTAGCTATAGGTAGGAGACATTTTAAACTATAAATTATAATACAATGTCCAGATATTGTATCCAATCAACCGCATCCCTATTAGCTCTATGGATATAATTTAGAGTGCCTTTGAATGCGCGGATCGGGCATTCAGTTGCTATATGGGAAACGGTTTGCGTATCGTATCCATAGTCACACGAAGAAGTAGTGTGTAGTTTCCATTTGTACATCACGTGATTGCGCCGTCCATGGCCGCTCCGAAAACGATTTAGAATCACCCAAATTTGTTTAGGCAGATCGAAGCCTGGTTGTTTGGATGTTGGATTGGTAACAATGTTTTGTTCTTCTTTTTAAATAATAAGGGTCATTTTTAATGACCTTAAAATACCAGCCCTCCAAACAAATACACCTCCATCTGTTTCAATTCTTCGCTGACTTTCCGTTACTCCAGGCTCCTATAATTCTGATATAACTATCCTTAAACGAGGTCTTCCTAGTGGTCATATTCCCGTTGGTCTTTTATCAATTAAAGTCCTTATTATTGATCCCTGTTTTCTCCACACAGATTAGGCTATTTTACCCTTTTCGATGACATTTTTTTAGTGATGTTATAAAGCGTTGAGAAATATTCCGGAGTTCTCGATTGTAGTCCAAGAATTTTTCTATGATAAATTTGTCATTTAAAAAATAACAACTTTATCGAAATAATCATATATGCTATCGTGTAGAAAGACGAAAATAAATAACACTGCAGTGATGTGTGAAAATGTCTGGGAGTATGGCAATTCGACGAATTTTTTTTAACGAAGCTTTGAATCACACAGCTCTAGATTATGATTGTACGGTATAACCAAACGAAGTGCGACGATATGATACGGTTGACGATAACCATGTATGATTTTTACCGCGCGCGTGTAATCCAATTATTATTATAGGTATTATACTTGCACGGCTTGCATAATCGCTAATTATATATATAGCGGGAATATTTATACAAAAGAAAAAGAACAAATTATTATAATAATTTTCGCTGTAGATATTATATTACTAAAAAAAAAAAATGTATAAAAACAGTTGAAAATGAATTTATTTCGATAAACACGTTATAATGTATAGTGTCCAACCGTGTTTTCCTTATATATGTTAATATACAAATTGTTTTTATTTTTCCAATCGGATTTTGTTCGAGAGAGATTTATTTATAATTCTTAGAGACAAATTACGTTTTTCTTTGTATACGTTAATTGTTATGGAAAAATAGTTTTTTTTATTTGTTCACTTTTCAAAATGTTCAAAATAGCCACTTTTCAATAGTTATGTAGTTTCACAGTTATAGCCGCTTCATTTTCTAAATAATGGGTATGAAAAAAAAAATATTTAATACTATACTTCTTTACGCGATAATTAATCACAATCGCCGCAGCACTCACTTCACCTATAGTAAAAGTAATTTATAATAGTTGTACCCCTTCTCTAGAGATCAAAATTGGTAATACCTAATATTTTGAAAATTTTCAAAAGTGAACAAATAAACAGTTATTTATTCCTAATTATAAAAGGGTGAAAATAAAAACTTAATTTTTCTCTAAATATATTATCACATTCCATACAAAAATAAAAAAAAATTGAATATAAACAGAGATAAGTGCGTCGGAAATCACCGTGGGACACCCTGTACAGATATACACCTGTATACACGTAGAAAATAATGTATTTTCATCCGATGGGCGTGTACCTATAAATATTTACGTGAATTTTCGCCACCACCGGATCAGCGCCATTTTAGGACATGTACAACTCGACAACGATGACGATGACGACGATTATAAGATTATTGTATCTGACGAATCTGCGAGGCGATGGGGGAAAAAACATCACAAAACGCGGAGCAAAAAAACGTGTTTTTAAATTTTTTTTTTTTATACGTCTTTAGTGGTCCTCGTTCGCGAAAGCCATAAACGAACCGTTTCAAATTCGGATTTCGAATTTCGCAATAGACTCGCGGCCATGCTGCCATTTATAACTAATGATATTCGTCGCGGATCGTTCGGTAAACGTGAATTAATTTCGGGGTAATAATTGTGCGTTGACGACGAACGAACATTTTGTCAAAAATGGAATAAATCAGGAAAAAATGATCTAGGATACATAATTTATATTATTTACATACAAATTTGTACTATAAATAATATATACTAGTTACGAAACCTTGCAATCTGGAAATCTTCCAAATCGACAGAAAATCTGTGGACAAATGACCACGCGATAATCAATAATACACGTACGAGTATATAAGGCATAAAGTTACGTCTGGTAACTAAAAAAATTAAGAAATAGACGCTAAAGTACCATATTCGAAGAGAAACAATAATTACTGTCCAAATTTCGAACAGTGATAACATAGGTTCCCGAATTTTTTTCTGATTAAACTATTTTCCAATTACTGTTTTAATATATTTTACCCGAATTCCGGTGTTCCCAAAAAGTATATTCCCGAATAGTATCGTTAGTAATCTAGAATTTTTTATTATTATTATTTTTTTTTTAATGTCAATTATTATTTAATAAACAGAAAATTTAAAGTTTTAAAAACCAATTAAAATTACACACATTCGGTATGGTTATTTACAAGACGATATTATGTATCACTTCCCGAATTATGGCCTAGTCATTGAAGGTTATATTATCATCGGTGTAGTCTTTGTGTGCCTTTGAAAGTCTCACCACTTTCTTTTTGGTAAATCTCTGACTTTTCGTCTTAGCCTGAGTTTTGAGACCATTATTTCAGCTTGTTTGTTTTAAAATAATTTTTTAAAAGCAGAGTATATATTTGAGTGGTGTTATCCAATAACGAGCTGGAAACTAGTTATACTACCCTTTTCTCGCATTATTCAATATTATATAAAAGCCAGACAGTTTATTGGTACCTATTGATTTCAAATGTCTGCTGGAAACCTTGAAGAAAGGTTGATTATCCTGGTTTACGAGCTTATTTATTTATTTTTTTATTTTCGTTTTTTCGCCATATTGGGGAAATATACTTTTCGGGGAAAATGGTGTTCGGGAAATTTTATTTAAGAAAAATCCTGGAAATCGTAATAATAACTCATAAACAGTGCATTATCCTATTATATTCGTACTATATGCGTGTCAAAATGTCTAGAAAAATATTTTTCTATTTTCGAAAAAAGCTTAGATTAGAAAGAGAGGAGGTGGCTTCTAATTGAAAGTCGACAATTATTGAATCATGTGTTTACGGTGCAAGGGTATAGTTTTAAAAATATTGTGAAATAATATCGCACATTTGTTAACCGATTCTATATAAATTACTAAATATAAAAGAAATAGAAATTTTCACACAGAAAATAAGTGGGTTATAGCAAACAAAAAATCATACTGTAAATTCATCCGTTGTAAATCGATAACAGTTAATAGAGTTATTTCTTATTCAACAGTCAATAGTGTTACTTTTCATATAATTTCACTAACAAGCTGATGCACGCTAATTTCTCTCTTATTATTATTATTATTATACACCGGTAAAAGCTCTCACTACGAGTCAAAATACACGCGTAACGAAATGATAAAGTTTTTATTTTATCAAGCTGTACCTACGCATCTGTAATATGGAAAATAACTTTTCACTTTGCTTATTTATAAAATTTAATAGCACCGTCGAAACTGTAGGAAAATTGTAAAGATTTTCCGTTCAACTGTGTAACATTTTCTTTTTTAGCACCGTATCCTCCTCAATGGACGTCTACTGTCAACGTGTGTTCCGACTTAGTTATTAAGCCAGTCAATTTTCCGATGTTTTCTATCCGTGCGAATAATTATTAGCTTAATTATCATATATGTATCATTACCGCGCACTATATGTTCAATGTATCCAATTTTTTTTTTTCACTGCCGTGTTTATAATTTATACTTCTTTCCCAATTCGTTTTAAAATATTTTCATTTGTTGCGTTTTTCTAATAATGTAACACAAAATATTTCTCGTGTGATTAAATGCTGTTCTGGATTTTTCGATTCGTATTCTAATTCCCCGGGTTCGGTTCCAAATCGCCTAATCGCCAATTCACTCGCGGTCCTAATTAAATAATAGGTGTTAGGGTTCGTACTAAACGAATAGTATAGAGAATATAACAATTAACGTTATATGTTCGTAAGTATTATTTTTATAACCTACTTAAGTACGTTACAACGTTGTCTCGATTTATAATATTTTCACCGCGTGTATATTATAATATCGAAATCTAACTATTGTCAAGTCTGCTGCGGTACAGTATCTAGAAAGTACGACCGGACGTTGATTTAATAATATAATACATACACGCATGTGGGTAAATCATTTATTTTCGTCTACCTCGTGTTTATAATATATAATATATTGTCGTCTTTGAGAACGCTATATACCTATAAGTTATTTATTTCATACTATACATTATTATACAGGTACGATCGACGAATACTGTAATAAATAACGGCAATCACTCGAATGAATAATATTGTAAATTATAATATAAGAACCGAACGACAAGGTATATAATGCGCTTTGTTTCTGCGTTTGAACAATATTGCAAATATTTAATTCAATATTATATCGAACGTAGTCTAATCGTTTTAAACGAAGTAAGTTTCTATTTATTGGTTTAAAAAAAAAATTAACTATCAAACGTAGGCATGTACAGTTTGTGTGTTTCGCATTACGTGCCCATCTCGATTGCCATTCCTAATTAACTACAACATCAATATAATATATAATTAATTTAGATTTAAAAATTTAACTGGTGGCCGTAATTAGAAAAATAATTGAAAATTGATCGACAACATTGATCGAATCGGAAAAATAAAATAAAAAGGACTAAAAGACTAAACAAATTAGCGTCTCTTGTAATTATACTATACTTGATGCCCGACCTACAGAGAGCTTTGCCTCCCGTACCTCGTTTACGCCAATTTTCAAACGTAATTAAATAATTTATAATTCATAAGAATAAAAAGGATGTGTAGGTTTTACTACGATGTGTTATTTGTCTGCCTATAAACCACTTTTCTACAAAACATATTGCTCCGATCATACACTTTAGGATTGGTTTCTGGTCGATATTTGTGTCTGGTTAATGCAAAAAGCATGCCGATTTATTTTATTTTATTTTTTAAGTTTTCTTAATAATAATGAAAATCCAATTAAAATCTTCGATAAACCTGAAATATTTATTATTGACGAAATAAACGTTTTTGTTGTATTCAATTTTTTTTTTTTTTAATTCAGTGAAAAATAATCGTAGATAGCGAAAATTTCATCAAATATTTATAGTAATAATGTATAAATACTAAATTATCCCTTTCCAAATGCGATACAATTTCAAAAATATTTTGGATATTTTTGAGTCAATTGAAATTTTTGATTTTAATCACTTCTTTTTAGTTTTTCGTAGCTAAAGAATTGTTTTGGCTTAGCGAAAATATCCGACAATTAAATTCAAGTTTTATCATGAATTATAATTGGAGATAAAAAAATAAAAATAAAATGAAACTTAATGTAATAATTTTGTATAAGCATTAAAAATTGAAATTTAGATGAAAGTGCAGAAATATTTTGGTAGCATCCCTTGCGTTTTATTTAACACGAATAATTGAGATATGGTAAACTTTTTGATAAATTAAGATTTTACTTCGTTCTCCCTCCCAAGTCAAATACTGGAATGCAGTTCAAAAGTATAAAAAATTGTATTCTTTAAAATACTCTTCGCTGTAGCGAACTGACCGATTGATCGATTTATTTTGTTTATGGATAGACAACGGTTTATAGATTGTATATTATAATTTATAATAAATAATAATTTTCGGAACGTTTTTTTTACCATGGCAAAAATGTGCACGATTGATATTTTAGCCGCGTGCGTTTTGACACATAACAAACATAAATTATTATAGGTGAGTATCCGCCACAACACCTCTGGAGGGCTAACCTAATCGATCGATTTCGTTGTTAATTTATTATAATAATAATATTACAGGTACGTAACGCCCGTTTACGAACGTTTTTATATGCATATTGGTTGTACTATAATATTTTAAAAATATGATGTATGATGCTTTTTTATATATATATATTTTTTTTTGTAAACAAGTTTTTTTTACCAGAAAACTATTGTTCTTTCGAGCAAAAACTTCATAATTACTGGGTATTCATAATTATTACCTATGTTTTCTCCCTTGTTCGGTCGTTTTACAATTCGATCACAGTACACTATTATAATATACAAGAGGTTTCAGTGAGAATGAGTGGAAGAGAGAGAGAGAGAGAGAGAGAGATTTCTGTAATATTACTGATCAGAAAATGTACAGCGAGAAAACAAAGATTTGTTTCGGGTCATGAAAATACTTCTACATCGCGTCCGGCTGCAATAGTTTACATATTTATTTACTTTTCTTTCGGTACTTCTTTTTGAACACATACCTACGTAAAAAAGGTTCCACAGTTCCCTAAGTAATCGTCTGATCTGTATACATGGATCAAAACTGCGATAGTAATGGAAACAATTTTACCATCGTGGATTTAATATTATATATATATAATATATTCTCGTTATCGTGCATTATTTGTCAATTTCGAAAGTCAGTATCTTTTGATATTTGATTAATGAAGTCCAGATAAAGTCTTCCTTTACTAATTTTCCTCTCTATTACGTCTTTAATGTTTCTGCTAATAAATAAATATGCGCAGACTTTTTTCGCAGTGGATATCAGTATTTTCAAAATACTTCAATAGTTATCAAAGCCGCGTTACAGCAACGGTTTAAAAGAGCAATAATCTTGTGATGGAAAATTGTATGGTGGGGGAGGGGTTAACATATGTTTGTGTACTTAAATTTGAAACCAATCAGCCGACGAATAAAAAATGTTTTTATCATCAATCCCAAAGACATATTATATACACACTATCTCATCATGGAAATCAATACCAACTATTCACCGAATAATAAGAAAACCTAATATTTTCGTATCTCCAGTGTATACGCCTATACTAAATAACATACGAGGTGATTTTTTTTTTTATCATGAACCAGCAATTATCTTGGAGGATTTTAAGTGAATTTCATTTCTGTTTTTTTCTAACCAATATTGAATCATTTAAGCTTTATTTTAAAATCATTTTGAATTGTTTATTCCTTCTCCATATACTTTAAATAAGCACATACTTTTGATTTTCAAATAGGGCCCCCCTTTTTGAACACGGATTTGAATACGGAATATTTTTCAAGAAATTTTGTTTTGCATAACACTAATATCAAATTTACAATTCATGAGTTATAACAGATTAATGTTTAGACCGGAAGAGTAGGGAAAGCTAATGAATTACCTATCTATCAAATCTAAATCATATTATATCTAATCAAATTTACTTAAAATCATTTTAGATAATTGCTGTTTCACGATAAAAAAAATCACTCTGTATTCTATAGCTGGTTAACGAAGTATTATGTCCAAATTAGCTTAGATCTTGTTGTTTGGTCTTCAGAAGTCTTCTGGTGTCTTCAAACCACCGATATGAACTTATTCATTCAATACGAGTATGTATTCTATTCAGTTTATTCTATAAGTATCCGTCTATAAAACTCCATAATATGTCTCAAATACTAGAATTTTTCTTTCTTCTGTTTTGGTTATAGTTCATGATATCAAACTTCCGTATTTTAGCAGAATCTTCTACGCAAATAAAAAAATGGGTTTTTTTTATGAAAATCACAATGGTCTTCCATCGGCCTCCGTGTATTACACCGGCGACACTTGTAATAACTAGAAATTCGTTTTTAAACCTAATACTAAAATATTTTATGATCCGCTATTATATATGTATGTTTATATATTAACATTTATGCGCACGGCCTCCCCTACGGCAACACTAAAAAAAAAAAATACATCCCGCCGTGGACATTATTATATCGATATTATTATTATATATGTACTTACGAGTTTTTTCTTTTTTAGCTGCCAGGTATATGTAGGTACAACTAGCTACTATTATACTATTATTATAGTAGTTCACTCTCTATATACGGACTGTCGAGGCCTTCGGGTGCTACACCTACGTGCTGTATAAAAAACAGTGCTGATGGCAGCACGTACTATCACTTGTGATGATGATAATAATAATAATCATAATATTAATAATAACAATATAATTATATCACGTTAATTGGAGCAGGGGCGCTATCCTACCGGGAAATCTGTCCGCACCTGTCCGCGCGTCGACGAATACGACACCCGATACAATAATATTATAATAAGGGGTTTCACGTAAAATTGCGCGCTCGCTCGCGGTCTTGCAAACATAAAACGACACTGACCTGTATAGTTTATTATAAAAAAATAATAATAATCGACTAAAACTAGAGGTAGAGTTGTTAAATTTTACAAATTTTATTTTCGCGAAATTGTCTATGAGAAATGGTCAAAATGTTAACATTTTAACATATCGCTAGGACAATTTTGTGGTTTAAATAAAACAAAACTTCTCACTTTATACTTCAGTGTTAGTCTTTTATCAAAGCCGCAAACAGTGGCGTATTTGTTTAGAAAATAATTGAAGTGGTTAAAGCTCGCCAGAAATTTCAAGAAAGCGAAAGAGAAATAAAGTGGCTTTGAAATAAACAAAAATAAACTTTTTTTTGTAAAACAACAATAGGCACGATAATATTAAAATTATGATTTTTTATATTATTTGCACTCTATCTGATGCAGATAAGTCCCAAAAAAGCCTAAGTGATGTGAAACGTGAGGTCCTCGGAGGACTTTCCGACTAACCTTGTTAGTTTCGGAAGAATCTTGAGTGTCAATCTTATTGTGTCTGTTATTACATCTTTTTCCCGTTAATTTTGAACACGTTTAGCGGTTCCTTCTGGACTAAATGAGCTTGAATTCGAGAATTAGTTTATTATAAGCGGAATGAAGTGATAACATTTCTTACCAAATATCTGCGTCAATAGACAGTGGTTAAAGTGATGGGGGTAGTGTGAAACTGAGTCTCCCTTTCTATTTACGGTATAAAATTATCATTTCCCTTTAGTTTAAGTTTTCAAAGTCCGGGAGGGGGGACGCTTTAGTAATTGTCTCGGAGACATGTTTAATATAATTGTATAAACTCGAATTTGCTTTATTAAAAATAAATTCTTTAATACCTATTAGATTATATATTCGGTTTTACTTTATTTTCACTAAGTAGACATAAATCGTATTATGTTTGTGTATGATAAACGTAGGACAATATTTGAAGGAGGGGGTATAATTTATTTTTAAGCCCTATTAACATAAATTTTTTATCAACAAAACATATCGGATGTATTGTCTCCGTGATGGGTTTCTCGAGTATTCGATTAGGTTTAGTTCTCGGGCACGGCCCTCGATTGTCGTTAAATATAGTCTCACTTCGAAGTTTCTCCCATATTGACCGCTGTCAGCGGTATAAACTAGCACGCGATACTCGCTCCACGTATACAATACTCCGACCTGAAATAATATAAGAGAATAAACGGCGAAACATTGTTATAAAAACATTAAAGCGTCTTAAGTACTGCGCAACTACTATAGGTACCTACCTATATTGTATACTGTATTATCTATATTTTAACGTGCGCACGTCACCGCGCAAAGTGCCCATACAATATATTATAATAATAATATTATCGTTGTGCAATACGGCTCTTCGCTTCCTTTCTTATTGTGCGCCATTGTAATAAAAAATATTTTTTTACGATACGATATTAATTATAATGGCTCGTGCTCGTTCGTCCAATCGATTTTACTCGGTTCTCTCCTGAAGTAACGATCGAAGCCAAATGAGCCGTATGGTATTGTCCGCGATCGGCTCGTAAACATCATAATATTGTTTTTTACACGCAATATCTTTAGCGTAGTGGTTCGGTTTCTTTAAGACAATAAATTAATTACCGCGCGCGCCTACTGAAACTGCAACAGACTGAAACAACAATACGAGTCTGTGTATAATGTTATACTATACGTCGTATGTACATATCCGTATGGTTTACGAGGTGACGTTTTATTTTTCATTTTGTCTTCGTTCGATATATCGCAATATTGCGAAAAGAAAAGTCTCGTGTGAAGTTCGAAAGTTACGAAACCAACGCGTATACTTTGCATGGGTTTTATTTTTCACTCGCGTAGGACGCTATATTTAATTATGACCGACTTTAAATTGTAAAGTATATACTGTTAACTACGTCCGATCCAGGATCCTATATTATCGTAACTATAATATATATGTATAGCCGATGGTTTTCGTCAAAAGTAAACATCCCGGGTCCGGCCGATCCCAGTCCGTGAGATTGAAATTACATATTAAAATATGTTATTTTATTATGCAGAATAGCAAATACACTTCACATGTTTGAATAATTTGACCGTTCAATTTTCCACCTACTGTACTCGGGGATAATCTCGTTTAAAACGTCAAATTCAAGAAACATTATATTATTTTAGTTTTGAAATTCGGCGAAATAATTCAAAGTGTTCTCGAAATTTCATGAGCACGAACACAATGTTTTCTGATAGGAGCGCATATGCAGATCAAAATTAGTTCGGAAGAAATTTAACCTTTGCGGCCGATATTATGGTCATTATCGCCAATTTCGTAATAAAAGAAGTTGGTTAATCGGGAAAATCCCAGTGCACACTGGATAGACTAATTTCTCAAATGTGGCAAAGGAGAAACAAAACAAGTAGAATAAATATAATTATTTAATTTATGTCTGTAAGCAACAATAAATAAGACAACGAAATATGATTCGGAGTGCGATTTCCTAGGTTACGATTTTCACCAAGATTTGAGTTTAAAATACTTATAGCAAAAACCTACCGCATTAAAGTCAAATTTCCAAGCATTTCTGCTTGAACCGAACAGTTTTATTCACATAATACCAAATAAACTAAAAAACTTGAAAATATCAAGTACTTAAAAAATATATAGCTCAAATATCGTCAGAATGTATTGGAAATCGTATCACGTCTAGAAGAGCTAATTTTAGTAATCTGTGGAAATTACAGGTGACTACGATTATGGTTGAGTGAAAAAATCAAAATTGAAAATAATGAAACAGTTTTTCATACGATTTATCACGTTTATTCCGAAAACTACAAAGAAAATAAAACAATTGCATGATCAATACAATTTTCTTTCAAAAAATATGTTACTCTCTTAAAAATCAAATCAAGATTTCTGGTAGAAAAGTTGTTTAGAGACCGGAAAAAAACACCAATACATTCCTCTCTGGGCTCAGAATCTGAATAATAGTATCATTCCCTGTGGATCAAAATCCGCATAAATCGGTTCCCAAACGATTTGAAATAATTTTCAAAACAACAATGTACTAAACTAATATTATCGTTGTTCTTTCCCCACACTACCTACATGAGTTCATTTTCAACTCGGATTTTCTTAAAAACTATTTCCGTCGTATACACGGGTATATCATTCGTACTCCCGGTTGACACATACAACAACGGCAACTGGACTCGTATTTATATGAGTTATAATAATGGGTAGATATTACATTATTATATTGTTGTATAACGAGCTTGTTAACCGAGCGAACCAGAATAAACCGTTTGTACCCGAAATCACGTTTTCCCCTTGACGTCACAGCGGCAACGAGTAGAGGGTACCGCAATTGTCGTGGCCAAGAAACGTGATATTTTCGTTATGCAGACAGTATACAAAACACTGAGTTCTGCGGCAGTTATCCGCATTGTCAGTGTGCACATTACCGACAAAAACACAAGTAGCGTTGGCATAGTATATACCTAGCTATGTTATTATTATAAACGTTACAGTGACAGGATATAATAATAATAATAATAATAAAAAAAAATAATAATAATAATGCACACGACGACGTCATAGCAATATGCGTTACTCTATAAAACATACAAATATTTAATTCATAATAATAATATCGAAAGTCCGATGATAGACTACATTAGATATATGAGTTATTATTAAAAAAACAGTGAAAAAAAAAAATAAAAACGGATCGTATTACTGACTGGTGTGTCTGTTTTCGGTGAAAATTTGGGAAGGTATGACATATAACTCTAAGGTAGGACTTATAAAATTATTAAATATATGTCTGTACGCAACGATACGTTAATTTCAATTAAATACGATTCTGAGCGAAGTTTAGTTACACGTGTTTTGAAATGATACACCACAGTCAATTGACACATATTTACAAGTTATTTGTTAATTTAAATTTTTTGTTTCCTATTTTCCAAATAACTTTTAAACCAATTCAAACATGAGTTATTTATACCAAATGAAGGAAGTAGATTAATAAGTATGGAATGGTCAACCGAGTCGTAAACCTTAGCATAGTCTAGAAAAATGGCTAGTGTTTATTTACCTTTGTCAAGAGACTCATAAATAAGTTGCACTGAACAGGGCATTTTCTGTTCCAATACCAGGTCTAAAAACATATGGGTTTTTGAGAGTAGCTTAAATTTATCTAAAGAGGATATCAATCTTTTTTAACATTTTTTTCAAGAATTTTTGAAAAATAACCTACCATTGAGATAGGCCTGTAATTATTTATGATCTGTTTATCTCTACTTTTATGTAAAGGTTTGATTATTGCTAATTAAAATTATCAAGAAATATTTTATAATTTTATTGTATATGTACGTTAGAGGCTAAACAATATTATTTGCTATACATTTCAAAGTTTTTACAGATACACCATCAAATCCTGCGGCCGTTTTTTCTTTTAAGTTTTTAATAATTTGAAAAACTTTTGATTTATTTATAATGTCATTAAAATAGAGATCAAATAGTTCGTTTGTTGAATCCTCTACACAATCAGAATCAATTAAGATATTGTTTGCAAGAATTTACCAATATTAGTAAAACACGAGTTAAATAGATTAGCGACTTTATGTGGGTTTTCGTTAGCATAAATAATATTAACATTTTTAACTAATTTAACTTTATCACTGTCGTGCTTTTTGGATTCTAAAACATTTTTGATTATCTTCCATGTTAGTTTCGGACTATAAGAAACTGTTTTAATTTTATTAAAAAAAAAAATTGTTTTAGCAGCTCTTAAAATGTATGTAAATGTATTTTTAAATTTTGTGAATTAAGCACAAAGTTTATGATTATTAGGGTATTATTTTTTTAACTTGAATTGATAATTTCTGTTTATATCTCAAAAAACAAAGTAAATCAGAAGACATCCACTCCTTTAAACGTTTATTTTCAGAATTAATTACTTTTGTTGATGTTGACATATTAATGGTCACAGTTTAATAATGAATCAACACATACATCATTAGCATCATTTTCACAATAGATATCGGATCATGTATCTTTAGCAAGTATATCATTTAATTACTTTTAAAACAGTAGAATTTATTATTGTATATTTTATACCTATTGATATAATAGTAGAATAGGGGTCTGTAATATCTGTTTGTATGACTCCGGCATTTATATTTCTATTTCTATTGTACATGTATAATATTTAGTTTTGAGTTTTCAATTTTTTTCTTACAAATTTTGAAATCTTTAAATCAAACAAATTAAAAATTGTTTTCTTTTGCAATTATTCCAGCCTTATAAAACAGATTTTTATTAAAATTAGTAAGAGCATTATTAACATAAATACAATTATCATCCCAGTTTTTGTTTACATATTTTGAATTAGGTTTCTTCTTTTTTACTAAATCTATGAGCTGTTTCTTATTTTCAAATGAAGTTTTTTCAGCAATAATTTTCTTTGATTTATTAGGTATCGAGGAGTGAACACAAAACACATTTGATATTTTAAAATTGAGGCCTAACTAGTTACAATATTTTCAACTAATTTACAGCAGTTTTCATTTTACAATTCCGGAACACCCGCTATTTCTACGAAATTCACAAGCGCTTTTTGTTCTAAAATATTGACCAGTTTTAATAACATATTTAGATCAAGGTTTAACTTGTTGTTTACATCATTTAATAATTTATTTAAAGTTTTTAATTCATTAACCGAAATTAGAATCTCTTTTAGTTGTTTCCCGAAGTCATCGAACTGGTTGCTCATAAACTGTATGAAATCATTTAAAGTTACTTAAGTTTCATTAGAGCAAACAAAGTTATTTGTAGTTACATCAGTAGATATTTTCATGTTCAGTTTTCAATTTTGACAGCACCATTTCGCTTTAAATTGAGAGTTCAATTTTCGAAAAGCTGCTCCCTAAAACTGGCACAGGAGAAGTGCAATAATAATTTACGATTTAAGCATTTTAGTTCGTCTCCATCAAATATTTTTTCTGTGCTAAATGCACATAACATTTTATTCAATTAAGGTACAATTTTATTAGAGATAAAGTAATTAAGTTACACTATTATTACATTTACGAAAACACAGATAATAAGAGCGGACAATAAACGACTGTACAATGTCCGTCTTTAATGACAGCACTAATGCAACTGAAAATTAAATTTTTTTAAGGAAGGAACTATAAGGAAAATTCAAATTTGACCTCCTCCTCCATACAGCGTCTAGATAAATTTTACTTTCAAAAACAATGATAAACTTCATCGGAGTAAGATTTCTAGTGAAAAATGTCTTTAAAGATACAGTAAAAAAACTATACAATATAGTAAAACCAATACATTCCTCGCTGCGCTCAGGAATTAAAACGAATTCACGAAGATAATACGAAAATCTCACTTAATTCATTCTTGAAGTATACGCCACTGACTGAGACCAAATTACTATAATATTAGGCAGGGATGTATTTTGGGCGATACAGGGAAGCATTGGCCTACAATTCAAGAGGGCTCAGCAAGGCCTATAATAATATATTATAGAGTTCAAAGTGTATAGTACAAAATATAAAGTGTGCAACTCGAAATTCTAGTGAGCTATGCAAAAAATATCTACTTATAAAATGGCGCTAAAAGAACAGTGCCCCAAAGCGCTAAAAATGTAAATACGTCTCTAATAATAAGTAACTAATATAAACATTATCAATTTAAATAATATTATCGACTGTTCGTCGACTTTCATACTTGGTAGTAATAGTGATCAAAGAATATTTCAAAACGGACGTTTTAATTATTGTTTTTTTTTTGTTTACTTTTTTATTTAAATATTCTGTCGACTGACGATTTCGGTTCACAGCATTGACGGCAGCGTCAATAATATTATAGTGTGAGTAAAATAATAAATACAAATAAAGTTCACTGTATTCAAAATTTACGTTGAATAACATAAATTAATGCATATTAAATACAGTAAATATACGAAAATTAAAATAAAAAATTAGTCAATATACACAAGATCGGAGGGAAAAAATACCCAATAGTATTAATAATGGTTGTTTTGACATAAAATGATAAAAATCAGTATGCCGATTATATCGTTTTATTAAACTTTTTATTGAAAAAAAATAACAAATTCCCCGTGTATTTTAATTACAACGCGTTACTTCATAATACCTAATATATATTTTGCTTATAAATGATAAAATAAAACGTTCGTTTCGAATAGCGGAAAAATGCAGCGTCACATTGGTTACTTTTGGCCTTTAAATCTAAGGTAATAACTAATAAGTAATAACCATAGGTTTATATGGATATCGCGGTATACATTAATTATTCGTAGGTATACATTATTATCAGCTGTCTATTAGAATATAACGTCAAAACGAACTCGGAAATTATTCGTTTTTTAGTGAAATTAGACAATTTAGAGTCACTCGAAAATTATATATTATTAAATAATATTAACCAGGCGACGGACGGTACAGCGGAAAAACAAGAGTTACATGTGTATTTCTAAACATGGTCGCATTTTCGGTTGACATTTATTTAAAACGATAATAATGTATTTATAACCTATATGTTTTCAAAAGATTTATATAGCACATTGCTATAATACTATCAAGTCTAACGTGTTTTCACAATGCGGTTTTCTTCTAGGTTTAGTAGTATTACAGCGTATTATCAAACATAAATACAAAAACAAAATATATTGCTACAATGCCGATATATGTTCAACAATATTTCATCAGTAATGTTTGAAATATGGTATTGCTATCTGGGTAGGTTTTCGGTTTTACTGTATAATCTATGAGTTTTAAAAAAATTCGAATTCCGCGTCAAAACTTCATTTCATTTTACAGGATATTCAAATAATACAGCGTGTCCTATAATATTATCCTTATGCCAACAATTCTGGCAAAATTAATTTTTTTTTTTTCAATTGGGTTTTCTGCCAGGGGGGCACAAATGTAGAGAAAAATTAAATTGTTATTTCCATCGTTTAATTAGTAATCACGCAGTCTACGTATACATATACCTTGTGTCTTGACCAAGTAGTGTATTTACGGGATTGGGGTGGGTTATAGGAGCCATGTCAACCTCTCTAAAGAGGTTTACTCTGTCTTATAAATCGTGCATGTCATCTGATTCGCAACAGATCATCTTAAGACGAAATGATACGTTTTTTTTTTTTTTTTTTAATTTGGACTTTTGCGCAAATTAATAAATATTTAATTTTTCAGTATTTTAATGTTTATTTGCCGTCGTTTCTTTTCCATCAGAAGAAGAATCTACTGTCAACTAGAAGAAACGAGAATCATTCCAGAATTGATTACAGTTGAACACACCATTAGTAGATTATAATATAGTTCAGCATTTAAACATTTAAGTTACGAAAAGTAAAACAATCTAGACACCGGGTTGTTTCTAAAAGTAGTTTGGAAGCTCTTTTGTTGTGTGATCAACTGTTTCTAACATATTATTACCGGGTCTATCGCGCTTCGTTTTAACATAATATTATCATCCTCCCTTCTGATTTCTTATTTTCTCCATGTATGACGCGACGCAGTCATTTCCCAATATTATACTTTGATGAAATTAATATAATCTTATTTGACGGATGTTCACTATATTAATAAAATAAAACAAAAAGCTCTATAGTAATTATTAATAATTACTGCATGCATCAATCGGTCGGTAGTCTCCACGCGCCACTCGCATAGAGTACAGGTATTTCACTATTGTTTTATACCCATTTATAGTATTATAACTACTTTTTTTATAATATACACAATCAATCATCGTATTTATGTTATTCCAGATGTAAATCACAGTGAGGTTTTCCTCGATTTACTCAAAATGTATTTATAATCGCTATACACGATCTATTATATTATTGTCAATAATAAATCAATGGTTCGTAATTTTTAGAAATATAAAACACTAGGTTATTTTTAGGTTTCTTATATTCCCGTTGTGTCTATCCGTCCGTATAGTGTACATACTTTTTTTTATTTTTATTACCTACGAGTACACAGTTACGGTTGTCGATTTGGTAGACAAGGCAATATTATATATTATTCATAACATTATTATTATTATCATTAATTTGATTAATATAAATATTAAACATAAATGCATCACATCAAAATATGTTACCAACATATTACAATTACTTTAAGTGTTTTAGAAATATCCCGTTAGCTACAATACAAATTAAAATTATTTATTTATTCAGATTTCTACATAATATAAGACAAACATACTGCTGTATTATAGTTATTAGTTTGCATTGTTTAAAATAAGTTTAGAAACCGGGAACTTTGTTCTGTCACTAATTGGGCTTTTTGAACTTTTCAGTATGTCTACTATAAAATAAAGCGAAACATAAGTTAACAACTTTTCACTTTTAACCAAAACTTTTTGAACTTTTAACTTATTGACTCGCCCGAGATAATTATTTTTCTCTCAACTCCTTGTAACATGCAGAAAGAAAACAAACTTATGTCCTATTTATTTATTAATTTTTTTCGACATTCCAAATGTTTTACAATTTTTGAAATTGCAGAGTTATAAAATAATAGTTGTTAAGGGTTCGGCAATGTTGAATAAAAATAAAATCTTTTAAAATGATTCCCAAATTTTACAGAAAAATATACAAGTTTACAATACCTAATATTTGCGATACTGATGGTGATGAGCACTGGTTTAGCTTGCGAAAATTACATTATTTGGATGTTTGGTTGAGCTTCTGTTTCTAAAAAAAATGTCTTGTAAGCAAGGTTTTATTTTAGATTTGGAGATCGTATTGCCAACTGTGTACTTATATTTTAACAATTATGTGCACCACGTTTAAATAACTGTACGACGAAACCGACATAAAATGCTTGATGCATTAGTTAATCCTGACAAAAATATAGTTTAAAGCGATTTGATTAATTTATATAACTGGACAATAATAACAGAACTTAAAGAAATACGTCCATATAAGTATAGTAGCTAGAATACAAGAAGATACTGAGTATTATTATGGTCTGGCATGAAAATTGAGATCACAAATTCGGATTATTATCAAAAGGATTAATTAAAAAGCAATTTTATTTATTTATTTGTGTATGTGACAAGAAAATGATTTTATTATTTTTTGCACTGTGGAAGCATGTGTTATGGTAGCCTTAAGAAAGGTTTTTTTTCTGAGAGAACCAGGATATCTTAAGATGTTTGGCTGTCATGTTGGTGCTGTTTCGTTTCGTGACAATGGCGTATACATTTTAAGCAGACCTTTTTACGGAGAATTTGATAACAATGACATCACTAAATAGAAGAGACCAAGAAAAGGTATAGTAATACTATACCTTTATACTACTATTGTAGTACAAAGGTACAATAGTATACCGCCTCATCCCCTAGCCATTATATATATATATATATATGTTGCTTTGATTCGTCCAGTGTAAAGGTATTATGAGATATAACTAAGAAATTTGACGAGAAAAAGTGCTTAGTGCAATTTAATTTTGTCCTACATATCTCATCATTACATTGTTTGCCTAATAATTGAACTCTCATCTCCGCACCGCCATTGACTAAGAGATGGCCGACTGTTTGATTATACCTAATTGTATTCTATTGCTTTTTTGTGTAGTTGGATTTCAATAAATATTATTATTATTAGTGTGAAAAATAAAAATCTCGCGGAAAATGCAAAACGCCGGATGAAGATTCGAACACGAATGAAGTCAACGGGTAAAGAGAGCGGTTGAAAGATTGGGCGAGAAAGTGGATGTGGTCCTTAGAGGCTGTTAGAAACTTGGAGAGGCGAAGGCGGATAAAAAGAAGACGAAATCGGCGCCGCTGTAATAGTAGTGTAACCCGTACATTTATTACGACTTTGGCGGCGGCGATGATCGTACGGTGTAACAACGAACGAACGGCGACCGCCGTTAAGTCTTTAATATGCAAAACGATCGTGGGGGAATTGAATTGACATCCGTTTAATAAGGACGGCGGCACTCGCCTATTAGCACCTCCGTGCGTGTTTGTTTAAGCGTACGAGTATGCAGGTACCGAAATATTTTATTATTTTATTAAAAGGGTATGGATATTGTACGAAACGGCGCGAAGACGGTACAGGTACATAATCTATGTATAACAGGCATATGATGTAGATATTATACACTTGTGTATACACGTATATAGTGTGTGTCGAAAGTGTAAATCGTGTTGACGACGGCGGGGAAGTGGCCGCGGACGGCGAACGGGCTGCCATTAATTGCCGAGAGCATATATTATAGCGTAATATTATTGTGTCGGGTACACAACAAAGCACTTAATGGGGCGCCTGATACATCACTCGGCGATATGTATAGGTAGGTAGGTGCCTGTAATAATATTAAAGCAGAGTCGCTGGACGCGGGTTTTTTTTTTCTTTTTTTTTTTATTCTTCTAATGGAATGCGCGCGCGTCGCATGATAACGCGCACTGAAAATGACGTGTTTAAGATAAGGGCGAGTTGGAGGTATTATATTATGTAACGTTCGAGGTTTTTATTTTTATTTGTCTCGTTTTGTTGATTTCTCCGCGTGAAACTGTGCATATATCTTTAGAAAAAAAAAAAAAAAAATTAAACCCCATAAAAAAACGCGTATTGGTCGTCTTCGTCGTAAAATACACACGGGTATATACATATTTATTTATCTACACACATATATTGTGTATAGCATTATCGCTTACACAAAGGTTACAAGTACCTATATTCGAGTTTTTAATAAGTACAAATTAATGCATCAGTTTATATCATCGTAAGTTAATCGAAAATCGAAAAATTGCCCGTAACCCACCGTGTACTCCCAATAATATACAATGTGATAATATCGTTTTGTTAATATAGATGCCTTTTTTTTAATAATTCCTATTTAAGATTTTTAATTATGATTTTCAAACGTAACGAAGTACAGCCATTCTACTTTTACTAAGAAATGTTTTTTTTTTCTCGAAAATGATTTTTCGATTAGCAAAAATGCTTCAAATCGTTCACAGCATACCATTAAAATGCGGATTCTTCACCCGGCAGTACTTAAACAATTTGTTTACATTCTCAACAGTTTTTCTAAAGAATTAAAAAAAAAAAAAAAAACCGTCGGAAAAAAACGATACATCAGTTTTGTTTTCGTAGATTTCTAGATTTCCTTTGATACTTAATATAGGTATACTAGTGCTATAATTTTAGCGAATTTTTAAAACCCGAGAAAACCGGAATATTTAAATACTAACGGGTTCTGATAGTTTTGATTTTGGTTTTAAGTTGTTATTCAGTTTAAAAACAAACAATATAGATAGATATCTGAAATACTAACTATTTTTTACGCGTGGGAAAATTTTCAAATTTTTCCGACTATTTTCAAAGTATTTATAGTTATTCGAAATTATTAAATTTGTCTAGTTTTTATTTGGTTTTTTGGGAATTATTTTTTTTTATCCTGTTAAAATTTTGATATCATAAGTCGTGTAATATTGAGCATAATGTAATCAATTTTGTTTTTTTTTTGTTTTAAGTGTTCGAGTTCAAAATGTTGTGCCTGCAATGCTATCGTTGCTTTCAGATAATTTAAACTAATAATAATATCGAAGGAATGTGTTTTTATTAACCAATTCCTGCCTAACTTCCCAAAAACAACAGTGGCTTGTACCAAGTGCCTAGTGCTGAATGTATTCCAGTAAATTAATAATATATTTTATGAACATTTAGCGCGAGTGCTCGAACGTTACCGGGAACAAATATAATTTTTTTCTTTACTTTTTTGATATTATAATTATAATATAGTGAGAGGCCCGAGCACTAATTAATCTTAATGTTACACAAGATAGTAAAAAAAAATAAAATATTTAAATAAATACGCGAGATTTTATAATTTATTATAAAATAATACAATATAAATTATTATGCTATATTATAATGTATAAATATATTAATGTTGTAGTCCATAAAATATGAACAGATGGTTGCTGCATAAATTATAAACGAAACGCGCGTATACGCCTAATGATATTATTATGCTATTATTGTAACTTAAAAAATACCTTTAATCTCTGTCGTCCAAATTTTTAATTTCAAGCACATTGATTAAATTCTCAAAATGTTTAGATAAATTACGTCGTTAAAAACAATGGACCAATGTAGGATGACGTGATATTATCTCGTGATTCTTGGACACTTCAATAGTGCATTTCTAGTGCGTATCCACTCCTCCCCTTACTTTAAAAAATAAAATTATAAATGCTCTACGAGCAGATATATCAAACTTTGCCCTTAACTCTTTAGTAATTTCCGTAGTTATCCTACTCTCCGCGGGTTAGATAAGCTCCTTAAAAAAATGAAATATTACTAATTCAATTATGTATCATTTATTTTCTAGTGCAGGATACGCGGTAAGCAAAATCTAACTATTTGATTTCCAATAAACTTTACTATATGTGTCTAATTGAACAAAGAAAAAATAGCTTGAGTGATTTTTTTTTGTGTTTATAATTGTTTTAATTTTTCGTTTTCTCTATCTGTCGCCGTCGCCGTCTTCACGATGTTTTTGTAAATGTATTTTTATTTTTTCTGATTCTCGAGGATTTCACAGATCCGTTTCAAAATGGTCCGTGATCCGTACTTTTTCGGTTATTTCCCTCTTGCCCTCCGCGAAATTTCCAAAATATTCTCGTTGTTTGAAAAATTACGGATTTTACGACTGCGGAAAACTTAAAACTTATACCTACTTAATTTGTAATCAATTTTGACGGATTTCTAACACCTGTTATTACAACGACGATAATAAAGCCACCGGGTTTTAAAGACATTTAGCAATGCGATATACAATCGAGATTGGGATGCGAAATAAATCCGGGTAATCCGAAAATCCCAAAAGTTTGGATTTCGAAATTTTAAGAATTCAAGATGTGAAAATTCGCCCAATCTTGGAATTTTAAAACGTACACTTATAATTAGTTTTTAATTTACACAAAAAAATGCCTAAAAGAATTTATGTAAAAAAAAATCTAGATTTTCAAACTTCGGCGAATCTGAGTTTTTTTTCCCGCCGCTCGTGTACAATGAATCGTATATTGAAGAAATTGATAAATTGTCGAATCCTGGAGATACGCACTCGGTATAGCTAAACGTATACACATAGGTACACTGCGCGGCGGGGGGGGGGGGGGGATATTTCGCCGGTTCGCGGTCGTTTAACGTTTAACGGTCGGGGCGGTCCGCCGCCGTACTATTACCGTGGTAGAGAGGACCGTTCTTCTTCCGGTGGATACGTTCAATTCGTTCGTGTGGACAGGCGACCGCGACGACGGTGACGCGACACGAGTATTATGCTACGAGAGACGGCGCATTCGGTGATCCGCGGCGGCGGCGGCGGCGGCGGCAGTGGTGGTTATTTATGGCTCCGGTAGACGTTTACAAGTGGTCGTCGATTACACATTATATGTATATATATATAGGTATACTCGTAGTCGCGGAGGAGAAAAACCGCGTGGTTACGGTACAATAATAATAATAATAATAATAATAATATAAACATTACAATGCGACAACGGGAGGTGGAAAACAAACACATCTCGTAACTACACCGCTGCGGGTACAACGAGATCTATTCCGCCGCGTCCGTTCGGTTTTTTTTTTTTTTTTTTTTTTTTTTTTTTTTTTCGTTTTTTTTTTTTACGCATATTGTCCGCAATAAACATCCGCGGTCCCCGGTCGTGTTCGTCGTTCCGCGATAATACGAACCCGACATCGCAATACCGTACTGAAAATGCCCGAATAATATTACGCTCGCTCTGCAGTGATCTCTAATCTCCCGGGATTAGACGTGTCTCGCCGGATCACCGTATCTGTTGTCGTGATGTACTGGGCGAGCGATGAGTTCGTAAGAAAAAAAAAAAAAAATTTTCAAACGTAGGTATGGGTACAATACCAGTTAGGTCTAACAGCCAGGCCCGTGCGCAGCGTCGAACGAAAAAATAATTAAAATTTATTCCAAAATGTAATTTTAGCTGAATTAATCCGTTTTGCCCGTATGCAGAATTGAATAAACAAACAAAAAAAATGTGCTTTTAAGGACAAATTTCTCGTACGAGCCCTACGTTAGAGATTTAATTTGCCACTCTCTAAAGAATTCGGGTGCAATACATTTATGCGGTTTCTCCTGTTTAAAAGATTACCTTCATCAACTGTATACAAAATGTCTTAAGAAAGCTTTTTTTTCATTGTTTACGCCTCCATGTTGCAGGTTAAATTAAACTGCAAGATTAGATTAGGCCACTGTTGTTTGCGGAAAGTTAGGACAATGTGTTCATAAATAATATGTATCATACGCCCAGTTTACATCCGACATTATTTTTTAATGATGTAATATAATACGTACCCATAAATATCATATAATATTCTTAATTCTTGTGCGCGCATAAATTATTTTGAATTATTCGCAAACTATACGGATATTTTTGATAATTTGTCATTCGAAAATATGTGTGCAACATTAGGCGCATTATATGTATTACATACAAATCGTACAAATTGTCGTGTCTATTCGGTGTATTAAAAAAAAAAAAAACAAAACAAATTACAATTAATGTAATTTTATTAAATATACGAATAAATTATATATTAAAATAGTAGCGAACCCATGTTTCCACCACACACTCGCACACGTAGCCACCATCACTGCCGGCTTTCACGGCCACCCAAATTACCCTCTCTCCCCTTTAGCATTTTCGATTTAAACTTTATTTCATCCGAATAGTTAATCGTGTTTCGTTATGGTAATGATTTTTTGTTGATCCTACCTTCTTATTTTCTTATGTTTTCTTATACCGCAAAATATAATGTAAACAAATTAGTTTTGTGGTGTGGCTGATTAAAATTTTTAACGTATATATCTATAAATAAAAAAAAACGTACATAATTTAATCATTAGCCTTAATCCGTCGTCCTCCATGGCGCGTCATGGATGCTTCGGTCACTACCTGCATCCCCGGATGTGGCGTGTCCATAATGCCTTCATCGGGAGGACACCGCGGAACTTTGACCGTCCCCCATTGGCAGGTCAAGGCATTCATTGGGGATAGGAATATCAAGCACGATATGAACTCCCCGAGCGGCACGCCCAATTATTATGAAAACTGCTTGGAAAATCAACAAAATTACCTTTTTATCGCACCAATTAAATAAAATTTCCTTTCAGAAAATTTGCTACGTTTGATACGTTAGAGCAGGTTTTTGGTTTGAATAGTTGTTTACAGACAGAAAAAAAAACCACATCATAATAAAACCAATAGATTCTTCGCTTCGTTCTGAATCTAAAAAAAGGTACACACCATCCGACTACTTGTAACGTTTGCCTAATATTGATAATAGGTAAATAATAAATATACATAAAGATATTTGTTTACCGTGATCCACTCATCTTGCAGTCGCGTCACTTTCCCGAGTTTTATTTATTATGCGTGTGCCGTACATCTGCAGGTGGCACGTGTTTAATTCAAAATGTTTAGTTCGAAACTGTTTCTCGAGTGGGTCGATATTTTTGTGCATTAAGAATATTTAAAACAAATACATACAGTGTTTTCTTTTTACTATTGTTTTTGTCATCACTCGCTACATACCCACAGAAGCGCAAATCATATTTTAGTTTTTCAAGTCTGCATTATATACAAGATGTTGTTGTCCTTATGCTGATAACTTTGTCAATGTTCATTTTTTTTTTGCAATCTGACTTTGTGTCAGGGGAACACAAATGTGTGTAATGAAACATACAATTTTTATTTTCATCCGTTAATTATTGAAAAAGTAAACACTTTTTATTTTATTACTTATCAAATTTTTCAAATTAGCCATTTTGTAAAATATATTATTATACACATGTTAATATAATATACAAACATATCCGATTAATAGTATTGATATAGTTTTTTAGTATTAGTCGTTTTAATTTCTAGGAAATCGGTGCGAATATAATATAATTTTCAACAAAATAACGCATTACGTGATAAGGAATCACAGTCAGCTAGTTAATTCCTTATATTCTATTGAATATTAAATGTTTTCACGTCCATTCTCTACATATTAAAGCCACTAAAACTCAGAAACTATAAGTCGGATATGAATGCATGATACGTTCAAATTTTTGAAATAATATAACATACAAAATGGCTATTTTGAAAATTTTAAAAAGCGAAAAAAAAATTATTAAATAAAGAGATGAAAATAAAAATTTAATTTTTCTCTATACTTCAGTCCCCGTGTTCCGATGACCTCGATGACCCCTGATCTTTGACAACCAACCCGATTGAATAAAATAATGAATATTAACAGAGTTATGAGCATAAAAATAACACTGAAGATCACCTAGTATAAGACAAATGTAGCGTTAATGTTTTGAATTCTGAATTTAGCGAAGAATCTATTGGTTTAACAAAGATGTTTTTTTTCCTTTTCTTGTTTTCTTTATCATGGAATATTCAACTAATGCGAAATCGTTTTCTTATAATGAAACGTTTATGACGCTTTTTAGAAAACCTTTACATTGCAAAATACTCATCAATCTTCTCTGCGTTTACATAAATAATACACATAACTGTGCGGCAAGTCGACTAATAACGGTCATTTTTGTTACTTATTTATAATAGTATTCCTTATGAATTTTAGAGACGGAATGAATAGAATAGTATGACGTGTTCTCAATTCTCTACCACGGAATACTTGTATAATACAGTTTTATTTATATATATATACATTATGTTGTGTTCGGTAAACGAAGGTTTGCATTTTTTTTTTTTTAAATTGATATTATTATAACTTGACTTATTTTGACATGGTAAAAATGTATACAAAATCTAAGAACCAAAAAATAAAAGACGTCCTAGGATAATGCAGACGGGTGCAGCCACTGTTGTGGGTAATTTAATGTATACCTGTAAGCAACGATAAACCATTGGTAACAAAAAAAAAACCGATTCTTAGCGGAGTTCAGTTGATAATGATGCTTTGTCAACAATATATATGTCATATTATATTAAAATAATTAAATGAGTTCTATATATTTTCTTTAATAATATTTGTTTCATGTTGTACCGAGTTCCCCGGTTTTCCTACGTTGTTCCTGGTTTGCCCATGTTTTTCCCCAGTTTTTTACATTTGCTGAGAAAACTCTGGGAAAAATCGAAAAACGACCTTTTTAAAGTACCCCCCCACGCCGATTTCATTTCAGAAAAGATGCTACACCTAAACATCTGAGCAAGTCTTCTGGTAGAAAAGTTGTGCACAGATAAAAAAAAACAAATAAATAAACATCTTTGTAAAACCATAAGCTTTTTCGCTCCACTCAGAATCTAAAACTGTAAAAGGGATATTTAAAAAAAATAAAAGACAGTGTAAAATTACAAAAATGATATGAAAATATGTCATTATTACATCATATGTATAAAGACATTGTTTTTTTTTTTTTTTGATTACGATAGTTAGAGAGAGAGATAATACGTGAAGTGTGCAAAACCAACAAAGTTTAAATAGTTATGTTTTTATATTTTATTATTAAGAAAAAAAGACATGTACCCATCTATACATAAAATGTTACGACTATGTATAACAGGTATACGAAAACGAAACCCATTAGAAAGGACACAAATGAATAGTGGGCCGGTTTATAGTTTGTAAACGGTGCGATACAATATTTTCAACTTAGCAACGTACAATAATACCAAACGATAATAATAATTGTTCAGTCTGCAATACTGTACAATATAATATGTATGTATATACATTTTAATGCTTGTGTATATTTTCAATACACTACACGTATATATTCAGAATACTACAATCGTATCGATAAATATAAGAACAGATATATATAAATATATCACGTGTTTAGAGAGGAAGAGTAGGGGGGGAGAATTAATAATTTTACAATTTTTAGTACTTTACTTGTATTACAAAGTGCAATTTTAAATATATAGCTGACCGACAAAGGTAAAAATAACGATAACGGCTATAATAACGACGATAACGACTTTGATTATCGGTACAGAAAAAAAACAAAAAAAACCATCAAATAAAATCTCGACATTGTCAACAGACAACAAACTATCTCGGTACCGGAAAACAACCAGTTTACCAGTTTCCTACGAACGAAAAAATATGCGTTATTATAGGTTTAATATAGTTGAGCGACCGGCGACGGCGCCGGCCACTGTTAGGCGCGTTCAAAATGAAATCACACGGGATTTTTCACGATCGTTCAAGTAATAAATATCAAATATTATCATGATGCTGCGGTGTAAATCGATTCATACTTATCTCTCGGACGTTCGTATTGATATTGTCCGTTATATAAGTATACGTCTTATACTATATTATTTAATACACAATCAATCATTCGTGTAGAAAACACACACAAAATCTGTCTACGAACACCACGTTGTCACACGAAACAGGTTTATTTTTTATTTTTCGAGACTATAATTTTTATCTAAAAAAAAAAAAAAAAACCATTAAATTAATAGACGGCGGAACACTATAAATTATTATTATAAATGCATAATAATGTTGGTCTAAAATGGTACGCCATAGAAACGGATTACAGTATTATGTTTTTTTCGTCAGTATCCACCGCGATATAATACGACATTCATTAACGATACGGATTAGTTCGAGTCGTTTCGAAATCATATTTTTTCTCCGATATGTACTCATATATTTACGCGAAAACGCGTATTTTGTATTCACTGAGTTATTATCATTGAAAACACGAGCGGATTATGAATTAAATCGCACGGTTAAACAATCGTTCGATGAAATTCGGCAAACATTATTTCATAACTCGAACGGCCGAACATATTAATAAAAATATAATATTAACTGATGTTAACTGAATGGCGAAATCCAAAATAGTTCACCGTTTATAGCAGATTATTCTCGTGACAACGGAGGACACGAAAATCGTGATATTTTTTATGAAACCGGCGGACGTTTTTTTTTTTTTATTTATTTATTTGTAAGAATATCATCATGCTTGTCGATTTTTACGGTTAAAATGTATAAGATTTCTAATATATTCTTCTATTCCGTTTACCTTGTATTTTTCCTTAAATAATTTTTTTTTCGTTTCTTTTAATAATATAAACAAACAATTTAAGTATTCAACGCTGTATTGATGGGGAGCAGTCGTATATTTTCTCGGATATTCAATATTCTTTAACACTGATGCATTTGTTCTATAAACCGTCCATGAAATTCGCTGATTTTTAATATTTATTTTTTTGTTTTGCAAGTTGCGTTAATAGCCCATGCTTCTGAGTCGTGTCGCTGCAGGAAAAATCAATCCACAGATATGTTTTTGTTTTTTTCTCTTATGTACAATATACATAATTGTATGATAATAATCGTTTTTTTTTTCTACTGTTCCAAAACAATTAATTATCGTTTATCAATCTCGCTTTGACGTTGGTTAATGTTAAAAATCTCTATCGTAGTGAACACTCCTTAAGTTACTTACTACTTTCGTCCCATAGCAACAATATCGTCTCATCCGCGACTACGGCATAGCGAACGGTATAAGTGACCGGTATAAACACTGTACTGTTTCGAATCGATACGACGTTTAATCGATTAAATTAACTGGGGTAAATACAGTTTTAGTTATCGGTATATTATCTTAAATCGTGATTCTAAAAAAACGGAAATTGACATTGAAATCGTCCGCGACCGTTTGGTTTACAGTTTTGACCGTTTATTCCGGTTACCTAATCAAAAATCGAAGCGAAAATATCCCAACTATCCGACGTCTCCCATACATAGCTACCTAACATAATCTATATTATATTGGTATATTTACGACATCTGTGGAGCAGAATAATATTCTCGTTTCCGTTGCTGGTCATTTCCTATGTACATCATGCACACTCTATACTCAAAAAAATTTACGACCAGACCAACAGTGACAATAATAGCGGATATTATGATATTTTTTTTTTATATAGTGGTTTTTAAGACCAGCCTTCCAAACATGTACTCCTCCATATCTATCTCTGTCCTCCACTGCTTCTCTCCTTTTCAATCCGGCTTCTAAATATCCTATATCTTTAGCAATACAATCCTCCAATCTAAGGTGAAGTCTTCCCAAGATTCGTTTTCCCGCTGTATTGTTTTCGATTACGGTCCTAATTGTTGATCCCCGTTTCCTCCATGCATGCCCTGTCCGTCTCAGTCTTCTGACAGAGATTTCTTTTTTTAATAATAAAGGCGTTGAAAAAGGTTTTTCAATTTTTGATTATGTCGTTTCTTCCATTTCCCGGGTCGATCATCCTTGCATGGTCCGAAAATCCTTCTCAGAATTTGACGACGACAGTGGGATATGATACACCTGTATTATGCCTCTAATAATACCGATTTCGACCGTGTAGTAAAAGGGTTCAAAAGAGTTCAAGGTTGACTTCCGTACGCACACATAATACGCGTAGAATTTATGAATCACACGAGTATCATAATAACATAATATATTATATTGTACGGGCACGTGCGATACCGTTTCTATTTCGAGTGTCCGTACTTACAATTTTTTTTTTCTACCCGTACTCATACTTATATACTTATAGGTATATATATATATATATATATATATATATATAGATATACTATCTTGTACTCACGCACACGACGACGGTCGATATTATATTGACGTCGTCGTGATAAATGTCGTGTTGCGAGCAAACCGCCGAGGTGCGGTCCGCGGGCACACAATCGCTTTCAATTAGTTTTCGTATACATATATATACACATACATATGTACGTTACATTTATATGCATAAGAAAAGTGAGAAACGAATACGAAAAACCGAACCGCGCGGATGATCGATAGACACACGCGCGTACGCGTGTATGCGGGTACACGAAACTCTCTCGAGGAGGGAAAAAAAAATACCGAATAATAATAATAAATAATAAACGCACTACGTCGCGTACAATATAATACGCGCGATGATGTATTCGGTGAAATAAATTTCGACCGCAAAAATATTAGAATTATAAATGTAATAATAATAACACGGACCCGGTTCACTCCCCCCGGCCGTCCGCCAACCCCTTTCCCCTCTCTCCCCTAAATAAGACACGAGTCGACCCGGGCTCTCGAGACGCGATACTACAGCAATGACGATTTATGTTTCTGTATATTATATTTATATTATGCTGAAACGTACGGACGAAGTTTATACAAATCGACACGTCCCCCGACACGAATGCGGTTCGTTAAGTATTACATATACATATATATATAGGTCGGGTGTACCAAAGAAATAATAATAATAACGGTGACGTACGAGGCCGTGTCTCCGTGGCGGAGAGGTCAAACGCAGTTATTGAATTTATGTGTTTATTAACGCGTATTATCACCTCTTCGTCTTCTTCTTCTTCTTCTTCTTCCCCTTCTTTTTATTTTTCTTCTGATGCGGTAATTCGAGCCAAGGATCATTTCACAAATCCAAACCCAGCAATAACGGGAGTGAGCGCTTTCTATCGCTCTGACAATGGACAATGGCAGCGCCAAAGATCTCGACCATTTACACAAACGCCGACATACCTATCGGGAGTGGTGGTGAGTCATATGGACTCGAAATAAACTTTTGAACGTCGTCGTAGAGACAGAGGTGAAAATTTCAGCATGAAATAATACATTTTCGATACTCAACGCAAGACTTCGCTCAGATGACGAGATAGTCGAGGTCAAAAGAAGAAGCTCCTCGGCCCTTATAACGCCATACCGATAAATACAAAACATGCCGCATATCCCCGTTCTCTACAGCTTCTCTTTGAGTTTTCGGTTCCACCGGCTTAATGTCTCTCTAAACACGATCTTCCCACCTTAAATTTGGCTAAGGTCTCTAAAATCTTTGCCCTAAATGGCCTCCACCAATTCCCCGGTTTCTTCGATCTTTAACTTAAGATTCCCGTTTACGCTGTCCATATCAGTCTTCTTTTAACGATGTGGAACAGAATTTAAGTTTCACCATAACGTAATCATCTCCATCGGCACCGTATATTTTTCTGAGAACTTTTTTCTCGGAAACCGCCAATTTCAGTTCTTCGGGTTTCCTCCGTGGCTACATCGCAGAACCATGCGAAACAATATCGGTTGTGTAATCGTTTCGTCGTCAATATTTATAGTTCTTTCCGGATTTTCTCCGTCACTATTCCGGCAGTCTACGCGGGATATTATGGTCTAACGTTTGATAATAATATTCGAACACGTGGAGCGTTTAATACGGTACATTACAATAACGGGCAACGATCATGACACATTGCAATGGTGTACCGGGAAATCGGGCCGGCGACCGCGGCTGATGTTGACGTGATGTTATGAGATTCTCACACAAATATTATGATTGTTTTTTCACATACGCACGCCGCGAATGCGCGTACAAAACAAGATAGAGAGACTTCGCTGTGGATACACAGTCGTGGAAAGACATTATTATAATATTTGAATAGTAATAATAATACGTACGTAAAGCGGTGGCACATTCAATATTATAATCGCCTCGTGTACGACTGCACACTGCGCAAACACACACAATAACAAAAATATACCGCGGTCCGAGTCCGAATAGTTACCAGAATTTCATTATTATTATTATATTCCGGTCGTGCGTTATGCGCATGTATAATAATAATAATAATAATAACCTAACCTATAGGTACAATGATGAGACGAGTGGTCGACACTTTACCGGCGGCGGCGGTGTGAATAGCTGCCACTTTCGGCGCGACGACGGATTTACAATGCGCGGAGCCGGGGATGAGTTGAACGAACACGCCGCGTAGAAGAAGAAACGAACGCGGACCGAGAGTGAGAAAAACAGCCATACGAAGACGAAGTGAACTATAATATTTATGTGTTTGTATTATGCGTGGCGTACCTACTATACGATTATTGTAGACAAACACACCATGCAGACAAATGGACCGCGCATTGTGTTTTGACGTGAGTGAATCGGTCGGAAAAGTGGTCGATGACTATAGAACACAACAAACTATACGTGTACATACAGCTACACTCATCGTGGGATAATTTTTGTATTTTTCGAACGCGCGAGTTCGCAGTTTGGCCGCGCTGCAGCGCGCGGGAGAGAGATTTTCGTGAACAAAAAAAAAAAAAAAAAAAAACGCGCGGCGGACACGAAAATACGACGGCGCAGCTAACGGCGTTAATTATCATTATTATTATCATTATAATTATTGTTATTATTGAAACTGGCGAACGTTTCTCGTATGCAAAACGGTGACTTCATATTATTGTCATAGTTGCTGTTTCGCAGAAAGCCCAGAGAATTGCAGGTTTCGGAGATTCCATTTAATTTTTTTTTTTCGCTCTATACGGCTGATTTCGAGTACTTTCATATTTTACGGGATACAGAACGGCCTCTAGTACCGTTCCGTCATACATCTCGATCCGATGCTCGTGCCTTTCCATCTGATCCTCCTCCTCTTGGTTCTTCCATACCTTTCTTGACTACACATATTTCTTCTAAGACTTTTTTTTTCGGTTGTCTAAGAGGTCTTTCCTGTATCAAGTCATTTTCCAAAACTGTACAAAATATGCATTTAGAAGTAATGCTTCTTCGAATGTGCTCTTCCAATTTTAGCCTCGTCTTTCTGTGCTCTCTCTTTCTCTTCACATTGTGTAGCCATATAATATCATTTTATTCTTTGCCAATTTTTTTCTTGAAATATACCAACATCCGGATTTGAACAAACCGGATATCCGTTTATTCGAAATCCGAAATATTCGGATAATCTGAATAATCAGAATAATTCAATAATTACATTATTAATTTTAAACTATGTAGGTATCTTTAAATGATTTAATTAGTCATTGGTATATTATCGATACAAATGTCATTTTTTGGGAGGACGCTAAGCCCTTCCCCTATTTGCACCACTGCAGATGATTAAAGACATTCAATTTTTCAGATTACCCTGATAATCCGAATAAAATTAATTTCAATATCCGGATTATATTGGAATCCGGATATGTCTGACATCACTAATACAGAAATACTAATCACAGAATTCTGCATTAAATAATTTTTGAGTGAAAATAATATGGGTATATTATCTATATGAGAATATAAACTGAATACTTCTATATCTATATTTGTATACATATGATATGGAGGTGTGTAGCTATGTTTTAAATAGGAATAAGGAATTTCGTTTAGTTTAATACATTTACATATTATACCCATTAGCCTATAAGGAATTAAATATTAATACATTATAGATAAATAGTCGAAAATAAAACAGTAAATATACATGGTAATAAAAAAAAAATCAATGTTTTACGTTATTGCTAGTGTTTTTTCAAACACTAGCAATATGATTCCTGCTTTTTGTATTTGTCTATTAATTTCTACGATCCAATTAATGTTTTAAATTTACTTCAAAATACCCGACCGAGTAAATTAGTTCAAAGATAAAGTTGAACAAAACAACAATAACTATCACTAGTCATTATGTATTTCGGTTAGATGTATTGACACATGTCAAAAAGCGCTTAAACTACAACAGTGACACTATAGCAAAGGGCGCTGTATTTTATTTGCAGACAAGCAAGTGTACAAAAGGGTTAGCTCTAATAAATATTTATTATATGTTTTATTCCTAGAATCTTCAACTACCGTCAATAGAATTTTAAATAAGACACTTTTAAGCGTGACCAAAAATTTAAAGAAACAATATTCCTCGCTTGCGCCTCTTCACACACTTCAACCGCTGCACTCTGATTGGACTCATGAATACTTTATAAATTTATAGCCAACTAATTTAGACGATATTATGTGATATCTTTTTTTCTCACACTAAAATAGTTAAAACTAAATAGTATGAATAATTAAATAAGGTTAGGTTGGTTAGAAACAATACTTTGTGTATTTAATCATTTGCAATTTGTCTATTAGTATTTTATATCAAAATGTTATAAAAAAAAAAAAATAAGAGAGAGAATAATAAGTTTTAATATGCGTACCTTAGGGAAATTTCATTAAATAATTTTAACATCTTAAAGCACAGCATACACTTATACATTTAGAAATAACATCCATTATATCATATTATTATTAAACCAAGAGTACCTACGACAGAGAGTTTTGCATTAATTATAATCTATACATCATGCTATATAAAAGATAACAAGATTCATATTACACGAACAATGCAGCACAATTAAAAAATAATTTTAATAACCGAAACAATAATACGAGTACTCGTACCAGCTGCGTACAACAGCTCAACGAGACGAACGCGCGGCTAAAAGTAGCCAATAATGACGGCAATTTGATATTTCAATGCGTGTGTTCGATCGAAGTACCTCTACAACAGCTGGGTGGCCTCTTCACACCGCGTGTTATTATTATACAATTTTTATTCTTGTAGCACTCAAGCGTATTGTTTTAATATATTAATATCAATAGGGTTTATAATTACGAAATCGAAATCGTTTATCTCCGCGCAGAAAAACACCCTAAGAATATTAATTTTGTAAATTGAAAGTGTAATGATTATTATAGGAAGACGTTTTTGAAAATGCTGTCATTTGTGGCCATTCAAACAGAGATATGTAAGAGGGAGATTAGTCCTCCTTGGAAAATATTAAATCCCAGAAAAAAACCCACGGTGCACGGCGTTTTACCCTATCATAACTATTTGTACAGGTCTTGTGTTCCGTTTGTACTTCCTCTGAAAATTACCTTATTTGCATCCATGCTGTTATTTAAATAAAATGCTAACATAATTAGGTATTTTAGGGGGGAGCCGGAGATTTTCTATCCGTTACTCAGAGCGATATTTTACTGTTCTCGAAGGATTATAAAAAATATAATGATTCCTAAACAGATTTACCGCTGTATAAACGAGCTATCAATTTCAAACGTTCTCTATTTATGAATACATTTTACGATACCTGCTATAGTAAGTATTTATACGTAAACAAATTTTCAACCATTAAGAATTTAGAAACGTATAGAAGAGCATTAATAATTTTTATTTTCCTAACGAGTACCTACATAGGTAAGTACCTATTATATATGCATACTGCACATTTAATACCATATAATATAAGCAAACATAAAAAAAAAATAAAAACAAAAACTCTATTACCCATATATATAAACTTACGGACAAACAATAGAGTAAAACATATAAAACGAGATAGGTAACAATTTTCCACAAATGGAAACGGCCATTTAAAATTTAAAAAATAACAAGTGATAATAATATATTATAGAAAAGTGGAACAAAAATAAAAAACAAAGACATTATACGACGAATTATTATTAAAATATTGCGATTGTACCATGCGGTACTACGGGAAAAAGGATGAACACAAAAAAAAAAAAAACAAATAGTAGGCCATACAAATAATTTATATTTTTTGTTTTTTCGAAGGTTACACTGGAAGGTTATAACAATATTATTTTTATACTTGAATAAATACTAGATATATATTATTTTAGTTCACAATAAAAATCGATCTAGAAAAGAAAAAAGTACTAGGTTTATACGGAAGAAGGGTGATAAAATATTTTGTATTCACTAACAGTACGAAGTACTGTTGATATTATGTTGTTTTATACTATTATATATATACCAGGTAATCCATTTAAGCGGGTACACTCACTATCTCGGAAAGTATTAATACTTTTTCTAAAACATTTAAGAAACAAGCTGCTCTAAAATTTAATTTTTATGTTATTTTTAGACATCCTTATTTTTGAGGGGTGAAACCACTTCCTACTTTTGATTTTCAATATAGGTTACCATTTGAAAATCAAAAGTAGAAAGACTTTTTACCCCCAAAAATAAGGATGACAGAACGACCAAGAATAACATAAACATAAAATTGTAGAGCTATTTGTTTCTTAAATGTTCCCGAAAACCAATTCTGTATAAAGTTAATACTTTTCGAGATAATGAGTGTACCCGCTTAAATGGATTACCTGGTATATATATAATAGTATAAAACAACATAATATCAACAGTACTTCGTACTGTTAGTGAATACAAAATATTTTATCACGCTTCTTCCGTATAAACCTAGTACTTGATAGACTTAGTACCTAGTAGTAGAATGGTACGTAATTTTCCAATATGAGTTTATTTCGGTCACGTCAATATTTACGTACAAAATCTATTGGAATAATAATATATTAAATGCCAAGTAGTCTAGACTATATTATAGGATCCGAAAATTTCGGTTGGTAAGCTCTTCGAAAATTGTACATAGGAATACTAGAAATGTATTGTTATTTTTACATAAAACTTCAGCAAAGAAGCTATTATAGTTATAGTAACATAAATTTCAACAGAATACACTTTTTTGAGGTTATAATTGGGCCAACGAATACTTAACCGCGATCATCTCGTGCCTATGTGCCGTTTATTGTTAAGAGTTATTCAAACTGTTTTCCCAATACCACAAATATCGTGTTGAACGTTAACAGAATTATTATGGAATGCTATATCATGGATGAAAAACGAGAATAAATTATCAAAATGCGACAAACTACAATTTAATAGCGCTGTATTACCACCAGCCCATTGGCAATTCCAATATTAAACTAATAGAAACCCTGAAAATAGAAAATTTGACCAGTAAATGATAGTAGCTTACTTTTCGTTGATCATACCATGATAAAAATGTTGCAATATTTTTCTGTGATACCATAAAAAATGCGGATTTGCCGCCCAGTAAAATTTTATTTCAAACATTTTTCTAGGTCATGAAGTTTTTCTAAAAAATAAAAAAATAACAAGAAATATTTTCGATGATTTTTTGGACTACAGGCAAAAAACACGACTATAACACTATAATATAACCTAACCGGTTTACCGAGCTCCGCTCAGAACTGTTTTTTGACTGTAATGATTAGATGTAGCTTTCAATAAACATAAACAAAACTACCCAAGCTACTTCCTATATAATTTACCTTATTCCTATACGACCTACTTACTACAATGTGCCGAGCTTTTTTGTTTTTTGCTTAATTTAAAATGGCGGCTCGGGGATTTAATTTTTTTACTGCTAGTAAACCGTGTGCGTGTCAAGTTGAAAAACGCTAGACGCGCAGATCGTTATAATAACACGTTAAATTTTTATTTTACCAGAGGTCCACGAGCGACGTCGATGATCCAAACGTGACGAGAAGTCAACCTAACAACGTGTGCGGACGAAAATTCGAAAATCACCGACGGGAAATTGAATATACGAAACCGTCGGCGGCGCGATGGGCGGAGTAGCCGATTAATATTACCGGCGCCAAGATTTCACGATTTCAATTTATAATATATATAATATATAATATATATATATACACACCACGTATAAAGAAACAAAGTGTGCAGTGGGTTTATTTTTATTTTCATCAGTGGTGTTTTGTGTGCTCGGAAGCGGCCTACGCGTAAAAAAAAAAAATTTAAAACACCCGTGAGCAGCGGAGCTCTTCGCCACTATAATATAGTCGAATGTAAAATATTCTCGAATATTTTGTATCGGTGTATCGGTACGTTTAAAGGGAGAACCCTTTAAACGTGCCTATACTTAATTAAAATCGATGAATTGAAAACAGTATGAGATTAAATATTTTTATTTTGGGTTAAGTAATTTTAAAGACCAAGTAAGTTTCTGATAGTATAGTAAATTGTTTTACTATCAAAGTTAATTTATTATTATTAATGTTTATAATCGACTGTTATGTTATAGAAATCTTAATTAAACAAAAAGAAAAAACATAAAAAATGTCAAATATAAGCATCATAGCACAAGGTTTTAGTAATAATGATTATAACAGTGGGGCACTGCAGTATTCCTATACATTTTGATGATATTCTAAAATCATACATTTATTATGGATTTATTATACACGCAAAAAATTAAAACTATTAAAAAATAAACAACGTACAAACGATTCATAGGTATCGCCAAAAATTTTTTTAACAAAATTCTAGATGATATATCAATTTTAAATAAAATTACATGCTCTCATACCCAATTGTTTTCTACGACTACAGCCTTGACTGGACCAAATATTTTTGGACAGTTAATCGTCTATGGAACAATGAGTCGAATACTCTTCAATCCACCCCTGTGATTGAAAATTTGAATATTATTTTTATGTTTAGCGTAATATGAGGTGCACTGTTGGTGGTGGCACTTTTGTGACGTCAAATTCGTACTAACAGATTCTCGGTTCCGTCACCGCTTCCACCGCCGTCTGGGGTTAAATAAAACGAAAACAGAAAAAAGCCTGTTGCGCCTAAACCATTGACGGGCAAGCGGTGGTGGGCGGCAGACACGAGCTTTATGAATGAAACCTGAAAAGTTACAAATCTAAAAAGCGAAAGAAAAATAACAAAACGCTCGTGCGTAGGTGGCAAATACGCGTGCCTTCCGACTCTTCTCTACATTTTGCTCTCCGAGGGTGGCTGATGACAGATCGATTGGTAAAGTTGTTAAAGAGCTTAAGCACGTAATATAAAATAAAATAAAAAAACATTATACACAGAAAACGTGATCTTATACCCACACGCCTACATGCTCCAATATAATACATATTGTATTAGTATAGTATATTTTCTATCTGTACCGTAAAATGGGGTGACTGATAATTTTTTATAGTTTTTTTTTAAAAACTATTATTCATAACTATAGAAATCATTTCTTTTAGTTGTACATTGCTTTAAATGAAGTATGATAATATTTCAAAAAATGTTATAAGCTTAATGTTCCTATTAACTTTACACTATATATGAGGTCACTTTGATACCCCTATTTTGGTCCATGTCAAATTGATGGTAATAGTAACCTATCAATCTCGACTCGCATACAATGTGGTCCTATAGTCTAAAGGTTATAACTTGGGTTCGGATTTAAAGGCAATATAATCAATAAAAAAACAGCGTTTAAAATTTAACATTTAATTTATATAAAAAAGGCAATCACAAAATTTACAAAAAAATTTAATAGAATTCAGTTGATTTAACTAGTTTGATTAAAAAAAAAGTTCATAACTATATACTTAGATAAAATGTCTTCATTAACACGTTTCGGTTTGGGCTTCACATATTTTTGTAAGTACATAGAAAATGATCATTCCTACGAACACTGAAGTTATTAGGGCGTATTTTATACATAACTAATTATCTAATTTAAGATTACTACTTATAAATATTCATAGTTTGTTGTTTTTCCAATTGATACTTGGTTGATTTTTTTTTTTATGTTTTCCCATCGTTGTTGTTCTTCGATATTACTTTGTTGAATTTATATACATTTTTATAAATAAAAGATTTATACGTAAAAAAGGCACAAAAAATAACAACCATCATCTTCGGTATTAAATGACACATTTTTATATACAAATTATTATTAAAAAAAAAAAGGCTGCCTTCAAATCTGAACTCTAGTTATAACATAAAAACGTTGAGTGGGTTGAATTTTAAAAGGATTTTTAAAAAAGCAATTTTATTTACGTGTTTTCACTTCTTTCATTAATTTTTTTTCTCTTATTAATTTTCACCACCGAATTTTCGGTAATCATCTTTTTTCCTTTGTTATTTTATTTTTATGCACTCTCTATTGTTCTCATTTTGATTCTTATACTATTATTAGCTAGAATGAAAAGATGACTGTCCAATAAACGTTTTGTGTATGCATTTTGTGTCAATTTAAACACAGAAAACCTCCTTTAAAAATGTACTGCTGGTTCCGAACAACGGAATTTTTCTACTTCGCAGAGACTAAGAGTAAATACTGGCATAGCCTCGTTCTCTATAAAATAATATTTTACCTACAAATAATTATCGTCTTTTTTTTTTTCGTTTCCGTTGTAGTGTGTGCGTGGCTATAGGTAGATTCATGAGCGTATATATATTAGGTAGGTATGTATATTATTAATTATACATCATATAATATTACCTATGTTCGTTATTATAATTTATAATTATATATAACTATCGCGTGATTAATGATATTAATAAAATCATAACGTAATAATATTACAAACGTGAGAGTTTTTTCCCCCCTACATAATATTTGTTGTTATCTTTTATATTATAATATTGTTATACTCGTACCAACAGCATGAGTTATGTCTAAAAAAAAACGATTTTATATAAGTACATTGTAATTACGGTTTGAAAAAAAAAACACAATAATTGAATAGAACAATAATAAAATATGTATAATACGCATTATGCCTGCAGTGCATTTTAAATCTGAAAGAAACGAAAAATAACTTACGAATATTTCTGGACATAAGTATATTATCAACGACGTGACGATTCAATTAAACCCTACGTATAGGTATGTAGATACTTACACCGAGAATATTAATAATAGTAATTATTATATGGTATTTATCGTAATTTACTATCCAGTCACCACACTATAATCACTTAATACAACGTAAGAATAAACCTCCTATACAATGTGATCATAATTTCGGTCAGATATTTTCTCTTTGAGTCAATAGTCCATCTATCTCATAGATATCTAATGGGTAATGATGACGATGGTGTCTCACTCTCCGTACATATTTTGTCAACATTTTACTGTAGCTAAAAAATTACACGATTATACCCATGTTTTATTGTAATGTTCTTATTAAGTTGTCAATTTCCATTCATTTGACATTGAATGATGATTGTTTATTATTATTGTTATTCTTTTTTTTTAAGGTTTTTGTTAAGGTTTTCAGCCTTATTGGTACGGACGTATGGATTTTATAAAATTAAAAACGGTAAAAATCCGCATTCTTTTTTTTTTCCGTCGGATAATCTATTAATTCATTTAGGTATTATAGGATTTTGGCCCAGTTTTAATAGGATTTTAGAATATTATTAATCTCCCATGCTATCGTTTGGCAACACCCGGTGTGAATTCCTCAATATTATACAAGAAAATCTGGCAAATGCGTAATGTATTATTTGTATACTCACGGTTCTTAAAAAAATAAATCAATACGGCGCCAGGCATCTCTTAAAGGTCACCGCCACGGGAAAAACTGAGTATATAAGTATTATTTTAAAGTTATTTTTATAAAAAGCCTTTGTCGAGTTCGCAGACATAATATTACACTGAGGACGGTAAATGAATAAAAAAATTAGAATAGGTAATATGCAAGTACATTTTTTGAAGGACGAACTGGATTAAAAAATCGAATTTATTGAAAACTTTTTAGTTCTATAGAAAAATATCGTTATTCGTTGTAACTGTTATAAGTAGTCAGAAAAACATAAAAGATAAGCATTATCGGCTACAGACATTTATTAAAAAATACTTCATTAAATAAAAATTTTATTTTGCCACAATGTTCGATAATTTGTGTCATAAAAAGATGGTATTCAAATAAAAACTCGACAATTTTAAATGCCAATAAATATCTTATAAATAGGCAATATATTTTTAAAACTGTACCTCGTATAAAAAGTGCTAATATAGGTTTTCGATGAAAATGTTTTTGGCTCCCATGATTTTATTCAATTGAAATTACAACAAAAACCAAATCGAAAATAACAGATACCGTTATTACGTAAATATAACAGATTTTCCCTATTGTTAAGGATATTACGATGAATATAAAAAACGACTTCTCAAACTAGATCTCAAATGGTGCTAAAACAATGCCCTTAAAAATGTTGAATGATTGAAACAAGATTTCCGACAGAAAAGTTGTTCATAGAGAGGAACAATTAAAAAATAAACTAAAATCACACATCATTATATTATAGTTAAATCAATACTACATTTCTCATCGTTACACTCAGAATCTGAAAGGTGGGTAGGTACTCGCAGCAGTAGTTATTTTTGTGTCGATTTCGTTGTTGAACTACAGACGGTATCTATAAATACGATTTTAATTGGTCAAACAATTTATTATTGTTGTTTTATCTGATATCGACGAATACTGCAGAAGTGGACCGAGTCTAATTAGATAATAATATTATAGCGGACCGATCGGAGAAGACAAGAGTCTACGTGCGTTAAAACCCGGAGGACTGAGAAAACAGTGACATCACTGTTCTATTTCTGCGCAATCGTCATTACACGAAAAGCAAGTAGGTACCCGTTGAATACGATAAAACATATAAATCGTATTAAATTAATTTAACGATCCCGCTAAAAAAACGATAAAAATAAGATAAATTAGTATAGTATAATTATACAAATAGATTTCTTTGTTTTATGTTCACTACGTCTACGAATAATGCGTGACTTCTCGATTATATAATGTTATAACAATACTATTATATATTATGGCCGTAGTTTTCACATAGATACATGTAAATAAGTAATAGTTTTCATATTTTACGTTTTACTTTATAATTTTATAAGTTTACAACACCATAATATCGGTGGCGTATTTAGAAATTTGTTATGGGAGGATCTAAAAAATGTTTAGAATACAGAGCCGTGAGTGATTTAACCCCCCACACCCTCCAATTACTCTTTATCAAATAAATATACCATATTTATTTTATAAGTCGATGTAAAATTTTTTTAATATCATGACAAGTTCCGTGGCAACTTAGCGATTACACTGAATGGAAAACTGAAACATTTAGGTTAAGATAATGTCAAAAATTACCTATCCACAAAAGCAATATCCAAAAACAAATTACATAACATTTTATTCTATGATTACAAAACAAAATCTAATCGGCTAGGACTAAGCGCCATTTCGTCAATAATAGCGTCCACATTGAGGGGTATGTCCCGATGAATTGACATCAATGCCAGTCCATTTAGCCTATCCTAAAGACAAAAAAAATTTCAAATATAGTAAGGTTGTAAATCTTACAGTAAATATTTCCTAAATACATAATTTTGTAGTCTTTTTAAGGTTGAAAAACATCTTTCTGGAGCAGCTGTAGATACTGGCAATGTACAAAAAATTTGAATTAAAAAATGTATGCTTGGAAAATTTATAATCCGTCTTCAAACAGTTCACAAGTGCGTCTAATTCACTTTTAGTATTGACATATCCATTGTTTATTTTAACTTTCCAAATTTGTAATTCTACAAAAGAACTATTCCATTCAACTGATTGTAAATATAATTAATTAATTTTTATAACAGTAGAGCGTTTGTTTAGTAACCAATAACTCAGTAATTTTAAACCATGTTTGGTACCGAATCGATAACAAAACAAATTCACGGTATTAATTAAATATTTTGAAAACTGTCCCCCACCCCGTTAATACGCCACTGCATAATATTATATACCCGATGTGGCCGTCCGTCCATATAGTTACATTTTCATAGTTTCGGTTGTTGATTTAGTCGATAAAAACATAATATGATAATATATAATATTATCAATGAAATTATTAACATTAATATTATTATTATTTTAAATAGAGGTACAAACTATAAATTCATACTAGTTTCATACTAATTTTCTTTTAAAAATATATTTTTAAATGTTCACTAGACTTTAACAGCCAACATTTCAGACAAGGCGATACGAAACACTGCTTTTTGGGAAAGCAAATGAAGAATATAGAGCTGAAGACCGACGCGAGAAGAAAAACAAATCAGAGAAAATCGCTTCGGGTTGAATATGAAATAAACGATTCCAGGAGGGGTATATTCCCGCCCCCCTTAAGCCCGCGCGTATATATATGCAAACGTTAACTAATATTATATTAGACGTAAACGAATAATGTATATTATCGACGGAGTTTACGACGTGTTTGGAAATAAATAAAATAAATAATTAACCGTTGGAATTATAACCGCGCGTTTTAAAAGTCCGCGCGGCCATATGGTCATCGCGCCGGGCATCGTAATATTATTATCGTATTCCCTCCTCTTTTGAAAACGGACAAAGTGTCGAGTACCTGGAGCCTGGGCATATTGTGTAATATTATTTCGTATGATATTTTATTATAAACGACAATCGTGAACAATAAACCCATATTGTATACGACACTGGTGTGACGGTGCCCGAGTGTCAAGCGGAACACTGGCTCTTGCTTGTATGAGGGGAAAACATATTATCTATATAAAACGATTATAATATTATAATATTATACGAGTGAAATTTCGTTCTATATAAACGACGACGACGACGACGACGACGACGCGATGATTCGGCACAAAGTCTTTTTCATTTTTTACGTCGTTTCGTCTCACAAAAGGCGCGCTCGCGCACACTCCGTCGTCATCTCCGCGAAGTTTCCGTTTTCTTATATATATATATATATATTGTATTAGACGCGTGTACCGTGTACCTAAATTACAATATAAAATCGTATACGACTAGATAATATAATAATAATAATAATATGCGATGTAAGTGTACGACGACGACTCATAGTAGTGCCGTGTGTACAATCCATTGGTCGTCGTATAGGTATATCCAAAAATGGATTTTGCGGCGTCCGGTGGGCGCGATAAGCGTCGTGTGTGTAGGTGAACCCGGTTTTCATTTTATTTTTTCGCAGCCCACACGTCGTTGTTGTTGTTTGTATTCGGGCGTGTGTGTGTCTGTGTGTGCGTGTGTACGCGTGTTTGTAAGTCGGGAACCGACACGCGAACGACCCCGAAATCCAAAGTCCGCGACGATTCTTCTTCCCCGGCGGCGGCGTCCGGCCGTCACTATAATATTATAATATTATCATCATACTCTATAATAAACCGCGAGAGCCCGAAAGATAAAAGAACCGCCGCCGCCATGTTGCTGCCGATTACCTATGTGTATTATTATACTATTATATTATTCGTTTTCCGAAGACTCGCAGTAAAACAAAAAAAAAAACTAAACCGCGTCACTACCGTATATTATTATATGGGTACCTATTATAATAGGTTAAAAATTCGAGCGGTCAGACGTAGAAAATCGTCGTCTGATGTAAAAAATATCCGATTTAACAGGAGGTGGTGTTTTTACAGCCCTTGGAAACGACAGGGAAAAAGAGAAGAAAAAACGGGTGTACCACCGTTAGTGATAACATTTGAGGAAGTGAGATATAAGGGTGCAGTTGCATCCATGCAAGATTTTTCAGAGGTGGCAAACATATAATTTTGCGCCCGCGGGCAACAGTCAAAAATATTAAAGTAAACAAACATATTCTTTGTCATATTTAGACAGCATAATAATACGGATTATTAATTCGATAAAAACACTAATATTACTAATTTTGTGGTAGTAGAAAGAAAACATCAAGTAATTACATAAATTATGTTTAAGGAGCTGTGAGGTCAAAACACTCTAAGGATTTGTAAATCATGAGAATTTTTGTATCCTAGTGAGTTTCTACCAAGGACCGCTTTTAGCTACTGTTATAAATCTGATAGATCATTGCTAAAAAAACTACTTTGAACGTAATTTTGATGTACCGTGATTTTTACGATTTCTATCAAACTTAAAACTTAACGCTTATAAAAATTACTACATTACGTTCAATTTTTTTTTTTTACTACTAGATTAAATGAATAATAAATTTCGTATTGAATTTTCGATCATTTTTGCTTTTATTTTATATTTATATTTTTTTATTCATACAAAACTAAAGAAAAAAAACTAGTTTATTTCCAATAAATAACTGTTACATCTGTCTACATCCCTCGGGGCACAACTGAGCTATAGCCTCAATGCGATTATTGAAATCTCTAACTACACACTTATTACACGCTAAATATTTAGTAAAAAAAAAGTCCAATCACTAGCATTTGAGGGAGGGAGGTATTGCTGAAATGCACGTTCGGAAATATAATTGCATATTATTATTATTAACTAGTAAGTAATATGTATAATTACGAAAATGTTCAAGTTTTTTTTCCCAATTATTAAGAAAATTTGAAGGAAAATAAAAAATTATCCCACTAAAGTAATAGATTTTAAATGCTACTTAAGGCTCTTTAGTAGTTTTTCAATTGGAGAAAGATTTCTGGTAGACAAAAAATGTTTGCAGACGGAAAAAATATCCTCGTAAAACCAATACATTCCTAACATTAGGCTCAGTGTCTAAAATATACGTTTCGGGTGTATACAATAACAATAATATATTATTACGGTATAAACATAGTACGACACGGAAACTCTGGGACGCGGTGTTACAATAACAGTCCAATAAACGCGCGTGTGTTGACCATCGACCGCGACCGCGGTTATAATATAAAGTCGGGATTTTATTCGTTTACCTATATATAAAACACGCCCGTATATTATATACCTAATCTTTTTATATACGAGTATTTCTGTATACATATATGTATGTAAACATATAGCGGCCAAAGACGGTAAGTGTAATAAAATGACGAGGGCGGAATGGCGCCGGGTATTTATATCAGAAACGCGGTTAGATTTATGGTAACGGTTTTAACTACACGGCGATTTTAATCGTTTCGTTAAAACGACACTGTATAATATTTTAATATATTACGTACTCGCGCTTACCTATACCTACGCGTAAATTCGGAGTAAATTAGTACCTATACGTTTATATTATTTTACGACGATGGTCTTCAAAGTTAAAACGGTTTGAAATTAAATCGTTCTTTAAATGCCTTAAAAAAAAAAAAAAAGAATAACACGGTTTAGCTTTATGTACGATATTACCTGCCTAATATACCCGTTTATATAATATGATAAATATATTGTTGTGTAAGAAAATTCTTTAATAATAAATTGTCAAAAAGCCACAAAGTTGTGAGCGGTCAAAGCACAGCAAAAGCTGCCTTGATCTGGTATGTATGTGATCTAAATGTGACTGAATAAGTTACGAATAAATAAACCTACTAATTAAGATAGATTTCTAATGAGCAATGGTAGGATCACTTGATAAACTGAATTTCTAAAACGTTGTAATGTGTAATTAGAGGGTGAATCTAATGAAACTCAAAAATTATAATCTCCATGCATGTTGGTGATCCTGGTGGATGATACAATTGAAAATATCGTGATAAAAAATGATATAGCTAGTATAAAATTAGTTCATAAACACGACAAAAATAAAATGAAAACAAAAACAAGTACACGTAATATATCATAGTAATACCGATACATTCATTGCTGCATTTAGAATATAAAATAATGCAATTTTCGTATTTTAGACAAAATTCAAGACATGCGAGCGTTGAATGGTCAAATGTTCAAATGATCAAATGTTTTTTCTTAGCAGGTATAAATACTTGCTTACGTTAACACACAATTTACCTATTTACCATCAAAAATAATAAAAAATGGATTATTTTATACTAAATGATTTTTCACCTTTTATTCAGCTATCCGCTACAGAGCGACGGGCGTATTTTTTCACTTGAAATTGTGCAAGCCAATACGCTATTCACGTATAAGTGGCAATGTAGTACAATTTAAATAGTTAAATATTATATTGGTTCTCATCTTTAGTGGAATATCTATATTGATTATATTATTAAAATAATCGTTCTTTTTTTTTATGTTTTTATGAATTTATGGCATATATTAGATCTTCTTCTTATCGTGTCCAAGCTATAATATAGATGCTTTGTTTTGTTATACTCCTGTTGTACTCCATTGATTGGCTTTTTGTATAACCGCGTCCGTTGCATTCGCCAGTTCTTCATGTGTGCATGACAATGGGTTTATGAGGCACACTAATTTATATAGTTTTGTTTGTTCACTTTCACAGACAAAGTCTATGGTTCCCGCATTGTATCACTTACGTAGATTTTTCTTTGTTCGGGCAACACCTACTATCAATCAGTTAAGTATTTTCCAGGTTTTCCATTCGTTGCGATAACCGGGTGGAAGTTTTTCCATTGGTTTTATTTTAAAATTATTAGTTTGGTTCAAAGCTATCCATCTTGGATGTCGTTCATGCTTAAGTGATGTTGTGATCTCCGTAGTTAATTTCAAAAAGTTTTTTCTTGATTTCAGTCTGCTTGGAGATAGTTGGTATCCATGGAGTGGGTGTCTTTCATCATTTGCTTGGGCTGTGTTTTGAGCATCACTGGCCATAATTCTTCTAATATCGGGGGGTGCTATGCCAGCAATAACTTGTACCAAAGGTACGGGTATGGGTTTTAAGCATCCGGTAATTAAGCGGCACGTTTCATTTAAAGCTACATCTACCTTTTTCGCATCACCCTATCTACTCCATACTTGTCATGCATGCTCTCAGCATAAAGCGAGTGCTGTGGTTCTTAAAAGCTGAGGATTAGCTCTCCACATTATCCCCGCTAATTTCCTTATTAGGTTCTTTCATGTTGCAACTTTCATTTTGATTTTTTCGCAGTTACTTTTGAAGGTTAATGTCCTATCCAATATCACTCCTAGGTACGTAGGTGTTTGTGTATGTTCAAAGTGTATGCCCCGCCACTGTAATTTAAGTTCCGTTCTTTCCTGCTTATTGTTGATGTGGAATGTACTTACTTGCGTTTTTTTAGGGTTGGGTTTTAGTGAGTTCTGTATATAGTACCTATCCAATTTCTCCAACGCATGTATGAGTGTTTGTTCAACTTGTTTAAACGTATTTCCTTGTGAAACTATCGCTAGACCGTCGGCGTGTATCAATATATTAGATAAACAACAATTAAGAATCATATAAATGTCGTTGGTGTATTAGTATTGGGATTTTGAGTAACACTTTTGATATCCATTTTAATAAAATTAAAATTACTCCAAATAAAATTGTTAAGTTTATATTAAAATAACCAAGACTTTATTGATTTATAAGGAATCTAATATGTGTGACTTTGATAGACTTTTCAAGCTAAATTTACTGCTATTATCTTTTAAACATAAAAAATATCTTCCTAAATGCCCGAATATCTACAATAACATTAGGTTTAAGAAAAATGTCAATTAAATTGCAACTAAATATAATAAAAATTTTAGAAGTAAGAGCTGCCTAAGTTATGCTAATGAACTTTGTATAACGCTTTGTTTAAATATTAATAATTTTTGTAACATAAATCAATTTAAAAATTTTATTCTTAGGATAATTTGACCAAATTCAACCAAATTCAATTTCATTATTTTATATTTATATTCATAACCTATCAATAATAATTGTTCTTGTTTTTTTTTTTTTTTTGAAACATTAGTTTAAATTAACATTTTTAGTCTAGTCTGTAATATGTGTATTGTTCATCTTATTTTTAGCAACTGAACGTCTCCAATGCAAGCTTTCGTTTAAAGGAGATGTTAATATTTTAACTTTTAAAATTGAAATATTCTGTATTATGTTTATTTTATAGTGTTCAAATAAATAATAATAATAAAAGTAAATTCAAGAAAAAAAAACTGACAGATAATTAATCTCTAAATCGAAAAAAATTTTTTTTTTTTGAAAGCGAGAAATAAATAAATAGGTATTTACTAAATCGACAGAAAAAATTCAGTCAATATTTTATTGGAACGTCGCTAACCTACAATTTTTCGGCCACATATCCATGAAACAACATCGACATATCGTAACATGTCCATTATTTTGCCAACAGTATTTTCTATAGTAATTATTGCTGTTTAACAGATTTGTATATTTAAAGAAATAAATCAGTGTTGTAATTTGATTCATTCGAGTAAACATATTTATAAATATTCAAGTTATAACATTTGATTTATCAAAAACTAATATGATTTTATTTAATGGGTTTAATATATAAATTATAGAGTATAAATAACTTCTTAAAATTATTTAGTTTCAAATGTTGATGGTGTCACTTTATGGGGCCTGGGCGAGTTTATAAAGATAATAAATAATATTGCTGTTAATTAATTATATGTACTTCTTATATAATTCAAAAATAAACCGTAAGGCGTTAATTCATAAATAAATTATGAAAAATATTCACTATTATCGATGAAAGGATATTGCTTCCTTTGGATTTTCCCCTTAGAAGACTAATGAAATCCGTTAATACCACCTACAACAGTTGCTTATTGACATTATCATGTTCCGAAAAATTGTAATGATGACGACGATAAAAACACCCGAAATGGACTGAATTTTCTTTAACTCAATACAAATCAAATTAAATACATGTAGTGAATAATGCGTAAATACGCAGAAATTCGAAAAAGGCGTTTTAATAAACTGTTTTGTACATTTCAAACGGCTAACATTTCTTAAAATACGTACTAGCGTGAGCGTTTTAATTTTGAAAACGGTTTGATGTTTTTAAACATTTTACAAATAAGAAATGAAGAAATAAAGCACAACGTAAGTACTTTAGAAAAAAAAGAACTTTAAGAAATCTTTTTTTTTTTTTTTCAAAGATTAAAATAATGAAATTTGTATATACTAAAATAAATTAAAATATTTAAATGTAAAAGACATTGATAAATAACGAAAAAATAAAAAATCCAAAAATAAATTGCTATGTATATAATATGGTGTACTACTGTTGTTCATTTCCCCCCCAGTAGTAAAAAAAAATGTCCTCCCTAATAATGCGCCAAAACGGACGAAATCTGTCTTGAAACTGTTGATGTTCAGAGTAAGACGTCTAGTATAAATGTGACTATCAAATACCGAAACAAAACGTGTTGTTCAAAAGTTACCCATCCCCGCGTTAAACGAAAACGCGGTATTTTTCACATCGATAAACAAACGAATTAAAAACGTTATTCAGCCCCGCACAAAATATAATGATTTAAACGAAAACGGAGAAAAGTAAACAATACCGTATGCAATTCCCCGCGACGTCATAAAAAAAAAAAATCGATATTCGCGGATTCTCCATTATACGTTCAGAATTTATAATTACGGTGATTCGTTATTCCACGATAGACAGAAAACGTATCGTGTTGGCCAATACGCATTGCTCTACACAGACGCGTTTCGCCGTTTCGGACTACCGCGACGGCGGCGCCAGTGTTCCGATTTGATACAATACGTCGCGCTCACGTACGCATAATATCCATGCATGTTCACGCGCGTAAAAGAAAATACAGTATTTTATCACATGCTCGTATTATCGTTATAGATCCGTAATAATGTAATGCCGGTTCGGCCTCCGCCCGCGTTCAATAAACGCGCCATTGACAAGTCATAACGGTTGTTTTTTTTTTTTTTTCACGCCCATTCAACGCGTTTTCTTTATCGTTTCTTTGTCGCGCGAACGTCCGTCTCTACCTTCGACTCTTCTGAAATAATATATCGCGATAGGCGCGTAATACGGGTGCATCGTATTTAGTTTAGAATTTTTTTTTTTTTTTTTTTTTTTTAAT
>CABPRJ010002368.1:1103725-1189759 GCA_902439185.1 Cinara cedri
AAACGCGCCATTGACAAGTCATAACGGTTGTTTTTTTTTTTTTTTTACCCCCATTAAACGCGTTTTCTTTTTTTTTTTTTTTTTTATAATCAAAACTTTTCCGATGTAATGCAGCGCAGACATCACTCGTATTACAGTAATTATACCGATCGGCGGTACAACATCATTTCCTCGCCGGTAAGAGTATAGTAAAGGCGCTAGTGATAACGTGATACTATTAGATGAATCACAAAACGGTTTCAATATCGGTTTAAGTCGCGACAGGTCTGCCGTTTGTAATCCCGAATCGTATTGTGAGGCGCCTTCCGATACAATTGAACAGGAAAACGTGTGTTAGGGAGAGGGGTTATCACTGCCATTGGTTTAAAACGACAACAACTATATATTTAAATAATTTTAGTAATTTGTTTTCAACGCGCATACACGTTTTAGCCAAGTTACTAGGAAATGTTTGATCAAATGAATACGAAACAAGTATAGAATTCTTTAGATCAGACTTTTATCAACACTAGCGGATAAAGTTTAAGTGCGTACGTATATTCTACGATTTATTCATGGCAATTATTTAACATACTACAAAACATCCTATTGAAAATTACAAGACATGCCACTGAAAATCGACGTGTTTATTCGGTGCAGCATAAACTAATGTTTGATTATACTTTAGTCTTAAATGCACTTAAATTACATGTTATTTCATGTTACAATTGTTAGTTACAATATAGCTTATCTTGTAAATAATTCGAAAAAATAAAATAACGACTAAAGGATTTTCGGTTGATTTTTAAATAGAATAAAATAAAATCTAATTTTCTCCTGTTTGAAGTGGCTGAGTGACGTACCTGAAGCGGGCCAACAGGGGAATTTGCGCCCTCCCCCCCCCCCGAGAAGTTTTTTAATGGTATGATACATATTTATTTTCTCGCAATAATGATGTATATTTTTAATTTTTCACTGATTATAATCGGGTAATCTTATTTTATAGATTTTTGATATTGCTTATAAGTATAATATAAATGTCAAATTTTGACCGAATTGAAAGTAGGGGTCATGATAACATAATGTGGTCACTATATCATAATGTGTTTATAATTCCACTTTAATGATTATTAATATTAATTTATAATATATTAATTTTTAGATTCGGAGCGTAGCGTAAAAGCTTGGTTTTACTAAGATATTTGTTTTCTCTTTCTTTCTTCTAGTTTGTGAACACGTTTATTCTAGTAAACTTGCTCCGATTTTTACGTGTAGCAACTTTTCTGGAAGCTCGAGTTGTCTAGATGGTACTTTAATCATTTTTTGATTTTCAATACCATTTTTTAAATAAAAGCACTTAAGCGGGGAAAAAACGCAGGATTAAAACGTATAATTTCACGATTTCATTATTTTATAAAAACACGGACGACGTTTTCTACCAGAAAAAATAATTTAATCGAGAAATCACATGACGCCTTTTTTTTTTTTGCTCTTTTGATTACATTTCTAACGGTATCATTGCCAAAACGTTTTTTGGTCTTTTAAAGAATTTTAATTTTTGGGAGTTATTTTGCTATAATTTGGTTATAAGTACACGTAGAGACTTTAAATATGACAATAATACTTATATTGGACTTACCTAGACGTGGAAATAGTTTATTTGTTTTAATAAGCGTTTTGAAATAAAATTTAAACGAAAATCCCAAAAATTATGTATTACCAAACTGCACTCGGAATCGTGTTTTGTCAAGCAATAATTTATCGTTGCTATACAATAGATATAAATGAAATAATCTTATGTATCCTACTTTCCTAACTTCTCACTTATAGCAGTGTCCGCTCCCATTTTCAGTATCAGCTTTTTTTAAACTTGGATTAAAAACTTGGTTGAGGTCAACTTTGATTAATATCTATAGACATAGAATAGTTCGAATTAACGAAGTGATTAATTTTATTTACTGGTAATTAAAAACGAAACTTATATTTTGTTTTATAATTAATTTTTTAATTATAATTTCAGACAACGTAACCATAATAAATTGCTCAATTAATATGCCCACCTCCCAAAAAATATATACTATATTATGAATACAGAGAATATACTTTACATTTTTTGTCCAATCATACCTGACAAAAAACTCTAATCATTTGAAAAACATGTTAACATTTTTACTAAATCCTAACCAAACTAAAACAAATTAAAACTAAAGTACGTCATGATTTTTACATGAATTCTGTGGGCAAAAACAATTTATTGAAGATGAAAAACGAAGTGTTTCTGGAAGAGCTACAAAAATAATAAAAGTTTCTGGAATTATTATGTGTATAAAATGATTTTGGCGAAGAAAATTAGCCATCAGTAAAAACTGTGAAAACCCGAATGCAAAGAGAAAAAACTCCACCCACTATTTATGCTTTCGACACTCTAATGTAAAATAATAAAATTATTATTGATCGAAAATGACAAATGAAATAATAATCTGTTATACCTAAAGTTTTATTTTTCTTCAACTTTATTATATTTATCAGATCTGTTCAAGTTTAACGATGTTTGCGAGATACTAGCAAAACAAACGAAAATTACATTTTAGGTTTTTTTTTTATTTTTTATTTTCTTTCAAACACAACAAAATAAAAAGTAATTTAAAACAAGTTGATAATAATAATAATAATTGTATACTACAAAGCGTATCATATGTAATAACTTATCACCAAACAAAATAAATGAAGAATATAAGGACGAATAAATTGTATTATCACACCACTAATAAAAATAAATCATTAAACGTAAAAGATTTGGTTATTTTATTAATCGTTTAAAAAAGTATTGAACTTTCATCACAGTATTGAGACACGCGAGCTTGGAAGAAATAAAATACATATTTTACCATTTTATAAAAAAATTCACAAATCTTTTATCACAAAGATACTTTTTAAAAACAAAAAAAATCGTTCGACCGAAATTATAAGTAACAATACAATCTTATAGAACTATATTACTCCACTATAGTACGCGAGACGAAAAGTGAGCCAAGTGGCCTTTTTTTAGTCAGGACTACTCCAACTAGTAAATAGTACTATATTAGTGTTTCTCAAACTGGGGGCCGTGGTCCCCTAGGGAGTATTGACTATATAACTGGGGGGGGCTGTGAAAAATGTATTTTATTTAAATCATTTTATTATTTTCTACTCAAAATTAAATAGAGTTGGTTATTTAGTTATTAAATAACCGACCATAATATGATTATTGTCGATAAAGTCTAATTTTATTACATAATTAAGAAAAAATAATTAATGATTTTGATTAAGAGGGCCTTGACAGTTTCACATTAAATTTAGCTGCTCATTGACAAAAAAGTTTGAGAAGCACTGTACTATATTATCACTTGCTGTTTTTTAAAATGCACGTCAGCTTTTCCCGTTTCTCCCAAACGAAGAATCACTGAAAACAAGAAAAAAGGCCACTTGGTGCGTGACGATCACGACTCAGTTTTCGCCTCGCGTATTGTTCGCGTAACTAATTTCAAAAGTATCTACTTATAGAGGAACCCGCCCGCCTCCGCCCCCGTACGACGCAATGTCTATTCATTTTTTTAAAACCACGTTGTCAGCATTAATTTCTAGTCCTGTATACATTATCTTGGTCAACGGCAGATATGGACATTTTTTTTTTGGTAGGGGACCCCACACTTTTCATAATAATTTTGTAAACACAATATTTAAAATTTGATGGTATTCCTTCAAATAAAGTGTAACTCAAATTTTTCTAACATGAAAAACATAAAAGTTTAATTTATAAAAAAAATGTTTAAACAATCGAAATATTACAAAACATAGAAAAACGACTTAAAATATATTAATTTAGTTTATATATTATTGTAGGGAAAACTTTAAACGCCTAGGTTGTTGTTTAAAAAATGTATCTAAAACATCTTCTGGTATTACTTTAATATCTTTGTGAATATGCCACTCCATTTAAACTAAATATTAAACACAGATAAGATTACAGCCAAGTATTAACATCATCGACTATCGTAATAAATGGTTTCACCGCAATTTGAACGACGATTTATAATCATTATTAACTCATATTATTACAACTATAAATTAATATAATACAACTGTCAAATGAGGGGGGGGAGTGAGCCTTTTCAACTTCCCCTTGAATCCGTCACTGATCTTGGTCTATGGTTTAAAAACCCTTCGACAGTAACGGCTTTACAATTCTCCCATGGCCTTAGCTGACTACATACAATATGTTCGTGTATAATGTGTATTTGTGTATATTGACAAGACGAACACGGCTACTGTGATTTGTTATAATAATTTCAAGCCGAGCGGCAACCCAGTTTTGTATACACATAATGTTCTATATAATATTAATAATGGAATAGAATATACATAATAATAACTTCAGCAGAGTACGACGGAATTGAGATTGCCGTGGGAGTAAGATAACATGCAAATTACGATCATTACGCGTACGCGAATCGATAATAATATTATTGTGGTACAGTGGTAGCGGCGACTCGGCTCGACGATGACGACGTCCCATAATTTTCACCGTCCGAACGAAAATTAAGCTATCATATTGCGGTTATAATTTATTGGTTTTGATATAGAATAAAACAAAATAAAGGGTAGTATCAGACTTAAATAAAATACTTTTTAAAAGTAAATCAATATGTTTAACAGAATAAAATACTTCTTAAAACTATTCGGAATACAGTAATGAATTTACGGAGGGTGGGACGTACGACGCTATATTACAATATTAGAATACTTCCAAAAAAATTCCTTAACAAAAATAGTTGAAACTAATAATATAATAGTTTAAATCTCTACGAGACACAATATCCTTTATACAAATGCCATGCATATACTAAATTTCATTACCCTGATCTCTTCAAATATACTTCACCTATAAAACAGTTCAAATTCCCGAATTTATTTCCAGCCAATTTCAATTTCATTATCGCTCTATTTACTTTTTCTATAAATGGCCAAAATATACCAAAAGTTTCACTTTTTCGGTATCTTTTACGTGAATTAAGTTACATTATCATGAACATGGAATGTATGTCATTGTTCTCAGTCATATCCCTTATACCCACAAAAAATGTTCTTTGATTGCAAAATGATTGATTAAAAATGTACCGTTCGACTAGACTGAACAATTATTCTAATACCATGTTGTCTCCACGGTTTTTCATTATTTTTTTTTCCAACGATGTTTCGTTAAAAACGGGTAAACACGAAATTTTCTTAATTTATTTATGAATTAATTAATTAATTTGTTTTCTGTTGCCTACTAATTATTCCTTTATTATAGGTTGGTAAATTTGTTGGCCGTTTTATCACGTCGAAGAAATCGATAAAAACTGAAACTGGTTTCGATCGAAAAGTCATAGCATTACAAATATATTTACTCGATTAAAGCCGACATCAAATATTAAATACATACAGTGGCGTTTTTAAGAATAGCTTTTTTTGAGTGGTGTGTATTAATACAATTTAACTAGCCAAACCCACCTAAAACAAATACGCTTATGTTATAGAAGTTTTATTCTTCTGGGCACTAGGAGAAGGGGGTGTCTACACCTCTCAAACCCGAAAATCAGCAATCGATTACTTATGAATCGCAACTTTTATAAATACTTATTATTATATTAATAAAAATCGATTCGTAAATTCAAAACTGATAGCAAATTAAAAATACTGGATAGGTAATTTTTTATTGACATTTTTTCAATTAACTATAAACATTTGATTTTTTTTTTTTTTTTATTATTAATTTACACAATTTACAACATTTTCCTCAGTTGATCAAATCTGCAATTTCAATGCTTTATCATGCTATAATAATAACTATATGTTCAACGACCTTTATACGATATTCGAATACGTAAAGTTTTTTAATTTATTATTTTAAGCCAACCGCTCAAAAAATGTTTTCTAAATAGAAAAAAAAATAAAACGCTTCACTGTAAAACTATACAATATTAAGATCTCATGGTTCACTGTTATAATATGTACAAAAAAAAAGTAGAAACCTTCGGAGCCTAAAAATATGTTTTATTTTTTTTTTACTGTTAACACTACACACACAATAGTATACACCGCTTTGTTAACGTTGTTTCTTGGGTATATTTTCTTATCAAAATCGTATAATCTTGTTAATTTTTTCTCGTGTGTGTGTGTTTTTGTTTTTATTTTAATTCGTTTACATATTATATATCATTCCGTATATTATTACGATCTTAACGAAAACCAGTTAATATAACCGCTGTGTTATTATATTATGTACCTACACTTTTAAATAGTAAATTTCCCCGTGTATACAGTTTAACTCATTCAATAAACATATGTTTTTTTTTTTTTACTCTAACTGAAGATAAAACTCCGGTGATGTCCACATGAAAAGTTTAAGTTTAGTGTAGATATAATTTATCAAGGCGTACACTGCTGTGTAGTCAAAAACGAATAACGTTGTCCGATTATTATAGGGACTGCGCACATACAAAATCGTAGTCTTGTTTTTAAAACAAGTGAAAGAGATATTTCCCAGCGGTTTTTCTGATAAATTAAAAAAAAATTTTCTCGTGTTAATTTCTGGGTTACATAATATTGACTACATGGGAGAAGAGAAGAATACGACATAATAATATATAAAACTGAAGAGTTTGTATCTTTGAAAGCGGTTATCTCGGGAACTACTAGTCTGATTTGAAAAATCATTTTTGCATTAGATAGCCCGTTTACTGAGGAAGATTATAGGCTACTTTTTATCTTGAAATTAAGTCCCTAAAGAACGACTGATACAGAGTTTTTGGTATTATAAGAACGAAAAACTATTTTTACTAACCTATGGGTTACTTTGGCGACACAAATGAAATAAAAAAAAAAGTTATTATTAGTTAATTTAGTTGTCATGAGCAAAGACAGGTCTTTTCAAAATAATATTGATAACCGAGCAACAATGATTGACAGGGATAACGGGGAATTACGAGGAAACCCGTTTTTTTAAAAATTTAGTTCCATTCTATATTGCGTGTACGAGTATTGCCGTATGAGATATAAAACGCATACAAAACCCAAACTACTGGGTCTAGAAACTTGAAATTTTGCACGCAAGTTTCTTATACAATTTACCCATTTTATAGATAACATTAGGCAAATATAGGAGAAAAGCGAATATAAAATAAAATTATGAAACACGTGTAAAATTATGGTCGTTTCGAGTGTGTACTTTTTTTCGAATTGCATACAATTTTCAATTATCATTTTAAACTGTCGCTGTTAAATTTTTAGACCACGTATTATTATAGTATAGTTGTCACTGTAGCAGATATAATATAAGTGTTGCTGCAAATGGTATAATTTGTTGGCGCCGATCCAAAATAGATTTCTCCATTTTTTTTTTTTTCAATGAAGAATAATAATTGAAAGACTATTATGTACACTACGAATAAAGTTATCGATAGCCTTGAAAGACACGTTTGTTAACCGAAATCGCATCGAATCTATGTAGGTACCTGCAGATAGTTGCACAGCTGCGGTTAGAATATTTATTATTTCCATAAATAACAAAGCGCAATTTGAATGTTCGAAACCCATAATATTAGGTGTCTATACCGATAAAAGTAAAATATTAATTCGTTCGGCTCATGCTCTTAGAAATCTATATATATTATATTAAACATTAACGGGATTGGTAACGGTGTATATTTTAGTCTGTTTAAACCTAAAAATCAAACAAAACAGTAAGAAATTAGTTTGACGAATTTCAATTTTGAAAACGTATTGTGACTATTATTAAGTTCTTTACAAGGATACGTTGAAAACAGAAATTTAAATTGTTTTAATGGAAATCGTAAAAAAAAATTGATTACGAAACGATTGTTAATACATATTCAAAATTGAAACCGTCAAACGTAATTCCTACAGTATTGTCTGTCTTTTAGGTTTATGCCGTTATATTTGTCTATAAAAACAGGTATACATATTCCCCTACATGAATTTTAATGTAAACAAATTTCATATTGTAAAGAATCTGAATTTAAAAAAAATATATGTCGTAGTCACTTCATAAAATTTCATTAAATGAAAACAATTTTATTACACTTCGTGAAATTCGAATATATTTCTCAAAAAGGTCACTTTTTCATAAAATGGTCACTCCAATTTAACATCGAGTAATTTTTTTCACAATGTGGTCGTTTACTTAGTGTACTAAAATACAACATTTATTACACATATCAAATTTGTCTAGGTACAAGGTTTTATAAACATAAATGTAAGTTATTTTTATTTAAAGTTAACTGAATTTATTATACATTTCATTGCATAGTATATTTTATAACTATTTATATCATCTTAATCATATTATAATCATTTTTTGTTTATTAGAGCAGGAAAATAAATTGTGACAACGATTGTTACATTTTAAACTACCTTTAAAATTAACATATCTTTTGGTTTGACAAGCACTTTTACATGAACAACTTAATTTCACGAAGTGTAAAAAAACCGTTTCCATTTCATGAAATGGTCATCATTTCATAAAAAAATAAATTCCACGAAGTGTCTACAATATATATATATATATAATATATACTTACCGAATTAATCGATATTTGTGTATAATATACATATATATAAATCGGTAAAATAATAAGTTATTGATTTTATAATACCTATACTTTATATTTTTTAGTTTCTCGTGCACCCACATATTTCTTTTTTCGAATAACTTTCCGGCTTATTCCGTCGGAGACGTGAAATTTAAAATTATATACCTATATAATCTCACGCACAAACCTACAGAAGATAAAATATTATGTCAATCGATATGCCAGAAAAAAAAAAAAGGTATAAAAAGAGTATTAATTTTAGACATTTTTTTCTAATATTATCTGTAAATGTTCGATCGTAAAACTTGAAGAGTATATTATAACGTATTTTATTTTTTATTTTTTGGTGCCTTTCGGTTTTTACCTACTACCAAATACTACCTAAAGAAGATCATATATATCCATGGGTATATTATATATGTCATATGATTTATTACTATTTTTTACTTTTATTTTTTTAAATGTATATTATCTTCTTGTATGAAAACGAGATTCTCGTATATTGAACATATGCATATGTTATGATTTATACGAGTTCATTGATCTATATATACATAAATAAAAGACAATTTTTCAACGTGAACCAAACAATTTTCAAGACATAAATATTTCAAGTATAACATAAATTTAAAAAAAAAAAAGTGCATATATAGGTATATATATATATATATATGTATGTCAATACGTCTACATGCATTACATAAATGCATTTGTAACAACTCGTATATTATTATTATTATGGCCGATAGATATAGCTACCCCCTGACGTACAGAAAAATTGTTTGTTCAAATAAATAAGTAACAACTGGCAAGAAATCCGCAACATTTAATTGGTACCACGTAGAAAATTCAGACCATTTTCGCAAACCATATCTTTGTGAAACTATAATACACAATCATAGAATAGCTGTTCATCACTATATTATACTCAGAATCAAAAATTATAATGTTTCTCTTTCCTACATACGGAAAATTCCTATTTAACTATGGTGATGATATATCGAGGAAATATTCACATCACGCGAGGAAATTTTAGTGTACGTTTTGTGAAAGTGAGACAGGAAAATTCTCCTGTGTTTATCCCCTCTTATTTTAATAATTATGTAGTATAATTGTATATATTTATAAAATATATCTCAAAGTGTTTTACAAAAAATATTTAAATTTAATTAAAAAGCAGTAAATTTTCAAGTACATTCAAGTAGTAATTTCAATAAGGTTTAGCGTTTAGGAGGTGTAATTATTCATTGAATGGTTAATGGTTATTAAAGAAATGAATACCAATATTTTCTTTTTTTTGTCTAACATATACGCAGCAGAAAAATATTAACCAATTTTCTAAGAATTAGTCTGATCGTTGTTGTGAAGCCATAAGAATTCTAAAAATAAATTTCAATTCAACACGAAATGATCGTGGTCAATTTGAGTTTTTCCATTTAAATTTAGTTTTTTTTTTTTTTTTTAAAAAAAAATATATTTTTATAAATTTCAAAATCTTTAAATCAAATATTTCAAAATTAAATACTAAAATTCGAAAAAAACGACTCAGCCGATTTCGCGTACATATTCTGCTGAATTAAAATCTGTTTTGAGAATATTCTTGTCGCTTCATTAAATCGATCGGACTGATTTTCCGGAAAACTGGTCTGAATTGCACATAAATAACACAATTGTGTTATTGGACAACGAAAGAAAATATCGGAATCCAATTCCCTTTAACGAAATGTGTTGGTTAATAAACATTTTTTCTTTTCAGTATTCAAATTTAAAATTAACTATCAAATTAATAATCCGTGATAAGCATTGAATTCTGTGATAATAGTGCGTAGTGACGCCGCCGACGTAATTCGGAATTCATATTTTCGAGGCAAATATGTTTCGGTATGGAAATTTCGTTATCTTTTGAGACGAAACTCCTATTTATACTTTATAGTATCACTGCGGTTCTATTTTTTTTAAAAAAAATATTCTATTATTATAATAGTGTTAATGATTAAGTAAAATAGGTGTTTTTAAAAAAAAAAAAAACCCTATGATATTTATCATCGTCCGCGTATAGATATCGTATAAATCAATCGGTGCGGCGTCGAAGTACCGAATAATATTAGACAGGTTTCACCTTGGAAACAGGATCCGTACGGTTTTCACAACGACGCGCTCGCGTATCCTTCGAAATTATGTCGGTCAAGTATATAATACACCAGCATTATAATATAATACCTGACACATTTTCTATTACGTATATACAATAATGCACGGTATATTATATTATTGTACGTTTCAATCAATAATATCGATTTCGCGCTCGTCTCTAATATCCTATACGATTATATTGTTATAATTTTCCATCGTTGTATTCTTATCATTACGCATTAATCACCAACGTGATTTCTTCGGAGCGCGTCGCGCCGTCCGCGCCGGGTTAAAGCTTACCGCTGTATCCCGTTCGTAAAAAATAAATAAATAAATAAAAAATCACGGTATGTTACGAAACCGAGACGTTATTATTGTACCCGTATTATATAGGTATTTATATATGTATACGCGTTCCTACTTTCACGACGTGGCAATCGCTTTGGGAAAAATCGTTTACGAGCGAACGGACGACAAAAAAAAAAAAAAACCCATAGACGTAGACGTCGGGATAAATAATATTGTAGGTACCGTACGAGAACAGCCATAAATTATTACGTTCCCGAACAAATTAGCCGCGATCGAAATCTTTACACGGTTTTGATACCGCGAGCTAGCGTATAAGATGGTTTTTTTTTTCTATCTCTTCCCTCTCCGTCCTCGGAAATTATTCATCGGAATAATATTAAAACGAACGAAATAATTGATTTTTTTTTTTCTTTTCTATATTATTATTATTTCGTACCCGTGAATATTAAGACGTCTCGACCGTCGTGTGCAGGCGCAGCCCGTTCACATCGCGATTCATTACCGCCTTGACGAAACGGCTGATGAGTTAATCGACCGCGTGCGTTTACCTACAAGCATAGGTAGGTATAATAATAATAACAACATAATGATTCAATTATTGTACAATGTTTTAAAGTCGAGTCGGATAAAAAATAACGACGACGACGGCGACGACTACGAGCAATTAATTGTCTGCGCAGTCTCGTCCGCGGAGTCGTGCGCGAGAAAGAAAATCCACTTTTGAAATACACGACTACGCGGCTGCGCCCCAGTATAGATTAGCTCCATAATTCATAATAATAATATACATGTACACCTAGGGGACGCGGCCGGAGTTTTAAATTGTTTTTTAATGTCGGTGGGCAGTGCCGTATCACCCAGCGAGTTGTGTAAATAATAATAATTATAAAATAATAATAATAATAATCGTACGAAAAACAAATACGCGGGAGACTGTATTATAATATTATCTCAATCGTGGTGACGCATCGTGTGTGTGCCATCGTTATCACCAATTTATATAACTGAAGACGCGAAACGCCGAGCACGTGTGTCGTCGTACGTACCGCGCAACAACTATTTATACAGACAGTTCAAAAAAACGGTAATTTAAAATTTACATTGCTGCGGCCGAATATCTACTGATTCGTCGGGAAATCGAGGCGCTGTGTACGAGAGAGGATTTCCGTTGATCCAAAGTCGGGCGAGTCGAGTAAATGTTTATAACTAGTTTAAATTAAGTTGTAAAAAAAAAAGAAAATATAAACCAAGCCAAGTTAAAAGTCGTTAAAAAATATCAATTAATCAACTAAGTCACGTTATACCTCCAAATTCCGAGCGGCTCTAACGGTTTTACTATAAAAAAACGGTTTTTTTTTTAGATTCTGAGCGGAGCGAGAAACGTAACGTACAATGCGGTTTATTTTTTTTTTCTGTGGACAACTTTTCTTCCAGCAATTTTGCTCAGATTTACAATGATAGCACTTTTTCCGAAAGGAAGTCTGACTAGAGTGGTACTTTAAGGAAGTCATTTGTTGATTTTCTCATGAGTTTTCCCAATAAGTGGGAAAAACTGGGAGTAAACTAGATAAAACGTAAGAAAAATTGGAAAGTAAGTACAAATTAAACAAACAATATTCAAGAAAATATATAATGTATAATATGTATTTAATTTACCATGATACTATGACATATATATTGTTGATAACCCAACATTATTAACCGAACACTGCTCTAAATGATGTTTTGCTAACAATGGTTAATCTTTGCGTACAGATATACACCATTAAATGTCCGTTCTATCTTCCCAACTTCTCACCTACAACAGTGACTTACAACATACCCACTCACGTGCGAATTATGTCCGTCTTTTCTGTCTGTAAACAACTTTTCAAAAAAAAAACTTGCTCTGATTTAACAAGTTTAGCAGCTTTGCTGAAAAGAAATTTTATCTAGTTGGTGCATTAAAGAGGTTACTTTTTGATTTTCCTAAGGGTTTTCATAATAGTTGAGAAAAACCAGAAACAAAATTATAAGTAAAACAGTAAATATTAACTGTGTTCCCGGCGTTATCGATTTCATTGTTTTTATTTTTTACGAACTATGTTTTATATCAGAAATAATGTTTTAATTAAAGAACGTCAAAAGACCTTTTCTGTTGAATTTTAAATTTTTTTTGCTCGCAAAATAAGTCATTTTTAGATTTTCCAAGTGGTTTTCATAATAATTGATGAAATCCAAAAAAAGACATAAAATAAAAACCAACATTAATGTGGCATTCGTGTTTTGTAGATACTTCACACTATACACACCGATGACAGTATTTAGCAATACTCGATACTCGATACTTTATTCCAAGAACACAAGATACGATTGTATAATCTAAGATACGTGTTCAAGATTCTCGTATCGAAAATACTGTCCGACCCTACCTATATCCTATAAAGATAAAAAAGCAACAACTCGGGCACGCGTCCCTCGTCCACGAATGCTGGGGTGGCGGTTTTTACACTCGTCCTTGTATGTGCACGCGTGCTACCTGTACTACTGGTGGTATTATTATTAGTAGGCGTATACACGACGCTTGTAGGAACGTACCTATATATAATATTTACTACCGCCGTTTTCCAAACACTAGAAGCAATTATAATGATCGGATAATAGCCGTCACGAATTAATAATAATAATAAAAACTAAAAAAAAAAAAATCTAAAAACACAACAATTAACTGTGAGGGCAAATCGTTTTCGGTAAAAAAAAAAATATATACTAATAAAAACGTTTAATATTATTAAAATACCCGTTCCGCAGAAGATGGAAATGGGGGGGAGAGGGAAAATCATAACGTGTGTATATGTGTTTATGTGTCTATGCATACACTACCTCGGTCATCGTCGTCGTCGTCGTGTGTTTGCCGGGCGTGGGCGAGTTCCATTAATAAGAGACAGTAGTATAAAATCTATACACACACACACACCACACTAAATAATAATATATATATATATTATACATACAATTTACTCGCGTATATTAATACCATATATAATATTATTATTATACTTTGCGCGCGTGTGCCTGTACCTGTAATATATCAAAAAAAAAAAAAAATAAAAAAAAACGATACGACTAGAAGATTATTACTATACGATCTATGCGCGGCACTAGGCAGCAAGAGTGTAATAAAAATTTTTTAAAAAACTAGTCTCCCGTATTCAACTTTTGTGCTACTATAACAGCTACTATATAAACTATACAACTACTACTACTACTATTACTACTACTATTAGTTACTACTATGTACTATAGTACATAATCTATAATCTATCAGTAGCACACAATAATATATGAATTGCAAAATGCAGAAAAGAAAAAAAGGTAAGAATTTTACAATTTTTCTGAAAACACAAAAAACATCATTATATAATATTTCATAAAACGACAAATGAAACGACAAAAACGTAACATCTATTATCTAACATTATGTAACATAATAAGTCATGACTTATTTTTTGTATAGATATTTTTTTTATTTTTTTTTTTTTTAAATCTTCAAATTTGAACTTGTGTCCATTTAGCGATTCGTGTATTGAGTGTAACACGAATATTTGATACTTGAATTAACTTTTGCTCTGCAGTTAAATATTAAAAAAGTAAATAATGATTTATACTTTCGTTAGCTATAATTCCTCTAAATTTTAATTTTAATTTTTTTTTACAAAATCCGAGATAATCAATTTATAAATATATTTGGAAATCAAATTTTGGCATTACAATATTATTCACTTATTTTTGATGATTCGTTAAGTTTCGACTATTTGTTTAAGTTTATAACAATTATAAAAAAAAAAAAATATGTTTGATCGAAAGTTAGTGAATTAACTGATATTGAGATTAGTAAAGATAATGAAAAAAATTAAAATTATCGTAAACTTATAAAGACATCTGTAGAAAATTCATTATTACCTAGTAAATAGTTCGTATATATATATTCGTATAAATCTCGTATAAAACGTATGTACCCATGTATGGCTTCCAAAAAAGTAAAATTTGAATAAGAAAATGGTAAGGGCGAAGATCAAAAGTCTAAACCCCTAAAAGGCGCATCCTTGTCGACGCAATGCATATACGAAATTTCGTCCCTTTGCAAACTTTATTTGGGAGTGGGATTTTTGTCGGAAGATTGTTAATTCATTTGCAGCGTATAATTTACAATATAGTAATAGATAGATACATATTTTTGAAAGATGTTCCGATATTCCGGATACGTGATTTTTCTTTAGGGGTAAAACAATCCCAAATAGTTAGGACGAAGACGACGAAGATGAGTAAACCGACTCGATTTTGACTGAAAATGGTGATCTTTTTGTTTTGTTTTTCATCGCGTTGGAATTGAAATGATACCGAACATCGTTTACCGTGGTGTAATACCGTTAGATAAATCATTGGTCGGATTTCCCACGAAAATTATACACGATATATCAATATAATCCAAGTCCGGACGAGCTCGGTTTCTTGCAAAAGACATCGTATATTATACAGAACGCCGGTATTAGTTTTAGGTTAGGTTTCTTTTATACAAACAACAACAACAACAACAACTCGCCTCCAAACGAAATTGGATTTCAACGGAAATACATGTACGTTTCAAGATAAATCGCATATACGCACACTCGTACGTTTTCGTCGATGAGCCGAAGGAGGATTTCGATGAGTTAAAACTAAAATACCTACAAAGCAGGCAAATCTCGTCGAATTGTACAAAATAAAACGAACATTTTTTTTTTTTTTTTGAAATTCTTAACGTCATATACAAAGTCAATTTTTATATTAGGTGGTAATATTATATTTTATCGGGTTACAAATGCGATGAACAACAAAGTGTCATGAATAAGATGTAAAATAATATATTGATTGACATCGACTACAACTAGTTGATCTACCCGAAATTTATCCGAATTTAGATGTACGACGAGCGAAGTGGAAATCGTTTTACAATGACGTGTTTTTTTTCTCGGAAAACGCTTTTTCGATTACCAAAATAATGCTTAGATTGTTTTACGCTGTATATATTAAAAGACGCGCGGATTTGCCGTTCTGCAATATTATTTTATTTGAAACATTTTTATTCGTAATTTCAAATGCTTTTTCAATCCGTTGACGAGATATTCCACTTTTAAGTTTGGGGGAGAGTAGTAAAATACTATTTTAACTCTCTGTGCTATATCACCACAAAAATGATACTTCACTACTCTCTCCCTACCCAAACTTAAAAGTGAAATATCTCGTTGTAGGGTTGACGGAAATCAACAGTTTTAACACAGTAATACACGATCACTCTGTATTATATATACCTTTCGAATTTCGCGTCAGAAAACTTATAGAAATCGCATATTTTTATCTATGTTTTCTACGTACGGCTAAGCGAGCTAATCATTTATCCCAAACATTTTTTTTTCTCTTGCGTATTTTACTACTTTTTTTTTTTTTTTAAGAATTGCAATTAATGATTTTTACGCATTTTTAGTAAAAATAGTAAAACTCATAGTAAATTTATTTTATACGCAGTATCATCTCGGTTTATTATCGATATTAATACTTAAATAGAAATACAATAGAATTGTATACGTGTGAACGGTGTCTTTCAATGCGACATATTTACACGCAGGGAAAACAATCACTAATTAAACGCGAGTTACAACATTTAAAAACACATATATATATATATGTATACACTTTAGATTTATAGAAGTTTATCCAATAGTCGTCGGTGCGATTTCTGTTCGTTATTACATTATCAATCGGAACGCGCGTTTTTATATTCCGATAGTTGTTTTCGACGTAATTGAACGTATTTTGTAATGACAACGCCACGCGCTGTCCGCGTGCGCATGCAGTTTACGGACACTCGGACGATCGCCCGAAACCCTGCGGGCGCCGTATGCGGGGACGACGACACTGCGGACCGTCCGCGCGACGGCCGCCGAACACCCGAGCGGAAAAACCGGGCGGCGCACGAGACAAACGCCTCTAACGGAACGACAGCGACGATTCCGCGGGGCGTGCAAACACCGCGAGAACGTAAAACGCTCTAGAGTAACGAGAAGAAAGGAAAAAAAAAAACTAATCAATTACTAATAATAATAACAACAACAACGTTATCGGCGCGGACGCGATCCCGCCGCGGCCGCGCGTTCGCGTTCCAGGAAGCTGCGAGACGGCCGGTCGGCGTCACAGCGCCGCGCGGAGACCGTCCAAGGTCCGCCGGTTCGACGACGAACGATAACGATAATAACGCGCCGTGTCGAATACGGTAATCTGCACCGACGGCGGCGGTTTTTTTTTTCTTTCTACCACAACGCGGACCATGAAAACCGCGCGCGCGCGAGCGCAACGCCGCGGTAAAATACAACGATACAGTGGCGGCGTTACCGACGGGCACGCGTACGCGTCGTACGGTCGCATTAGGCATCGCACGCCCGGCGCACGATATCGCGCACAATGGCCGACCGTCGACGGCGCATCGCGCGACAATTAAACGGAAATACCAATTGCACATCACGCCGTACGCGATATTGTTAAACGCGCGCGGACGTGACGCGAATCGCCGATCGCCGTCGGTTTTCCGCGGGTCCGGCGGCGCGGCGCTAGTCGTAACAGTAAAATGACATTCATTTTTTTTTTTTTTTTTTTTCCATATCCGCACCCGGATATTACCGGGGGTGCGCAACGTACGGTATCACGTGAAACCGTCACCGGCGTTCCGCCGATTACGCATAAAGGTCATGATGCGCGAGTCGGTTGTAACGTGTACGCGTACACGGCCCTATATGAAATCCCATTTCGTTCCCGGGTGAAAAATCGGCGGTCATAATGCTCGTCCGCGAATAACGTACGTTTATGGAGGGAGTTTCGGAACGAACGTGTTATTTTTGACAAAAAAACAAAATACGGGGGGGGGGTTGGCCCATCGCAATTAGAATGCGGAACGCGGGGATTAGCGTAATGAGACGGACACACAAATCTAGCTGGTTGATTCCCATAAGTATGTCTGAAGGATTCAACGTACGAAAATGAAAAAAAAACATTTTATATAAATATATATTCGCACGGGGAAAACTTAATTAAATTACATTAAAAAACTAATTAATTAACTAAACTAACCAGGTATCGGCCAATTATTAAATCGCATACGTATTACCATCGTTCCGCCGAGGACGTCCAGCGGACCGGATCGGGGCTCGCTTCATTGATCCGTTCGAGGCGCCATCGTGAATCGTGCCCAGGTACACGGACCTTTTCTTGGCGGCGAAAATTCGTGAATCCGTGCAACACGCCGGTGTGTTTTACTGTGAGAACTGTATCCAAAGACCGTCCGGTGACGGAAATCTCGTCGCGACGTTTAGACGCGAAGAACGAATGCGAACGGACAAAGAAAAACCGGGTGGCGGAGCGCGGAGACGTTCGTGGCGCGGCGTCGCCGCGGGCCGACGTTTTCGGCGATAAGGGGAAACGTGATCTGATTGGCCGTTGACCCGCCGTCAGAGATTTCATATTACTGCGAATCGCGACGGATTGCGATCGCGTAAACCTTTGCGCGGGGCGGGGCGGGGGAATTATTGTTCACGGCGACACAACATACCCGTCGACGCGGGCGTAATCTATTAACCGGTCGACCGTATCGACGATTACGTACGTATGCTTGTCCTTCGATAACGGGAAATCGTCGCTTTCGGACGTTACACATTTTACTGTTTGCGTACTGCTGGTTGCGATGCGTACTGCGTTGTGCATGGTTATTGTCGGCTCGTTTTCGTGGAAGTCGACGACAAATCCTATATAATTCGGCGGGCGAAACCGATGACAAAACAGTACAATCTTACGTCCGCGTTCTTACACGAAGCACGACAAAAAGCCGTTTGACGAATAACCACTAGCGGCGCAAAGCCACGCGGTAAAACCGACAAAACGCCGAAAAACAAGTATCTGACAAAAAAAACAATTGTATTCGACACTATCGACCTTATATTCGGGTACGAATTGTACGAAATTTAAATCGTTAAAAAGCCGCTAGACATAAATACACGTTGACGTACAACACTACCAATCTTACCGATAATTTATTAAAATATTTTACTTCGACAGCCACCGAAATTTTATCATTGATCGTGTAATTTTTGTGTTAGTGTTTTTTTTTTTACTTTTTATTCGTTTGAAATCTATAGCATATAGTTTTTTTAATCAAAATTCTAATCTGTTGTCTATAGTTTTTCCCCATCATTAAAAAAAAGGACTGTGAACTTCAAAAAGCCATCTCTTCAAGAACGCTTCGCGAAATCAAATGGTATTTTTTTCTCGATTAGGTGAAATCCTCTGGTTGAAATGGCGCTGTTAATATACACAGTGGCGTACACGAGCAGTGGGAAAGGGAGGAGGGATGTTCGCTCCCTCCCTAAGTCCGTATAATATGTGTACATCGTCGTTAAATTTGTTTAAATAAAATTACAATTTTGTATATTATGAATCTATTAATAATAGCGTGTTGTAGTTTTTACATGACTTTTGGTAAAAAGCATTTTCAAAATACATTCCTCACCGCTAATTAGAAGAGTCTAGATACGATATTCTAAAAAGATGGATGAAACCATTACATCGTTGTGTTATATAAATACCAATAAATACGATAACGAGTACAGTAAAACAATACAGAATCGCGAAATTAATCATTTACTTCGAGCACGCAGTTAAAGAGCCGGTAAACTGGGATGGGAGCTGATCGTAACAATATATTAGGTATATTATTCTACTACGTAATAGAATTTGCATATAATAGAACATTGTCGGGGTTGAAAATGAGAAAAGTGGAGCACTGCACTATAATAGTTATAGGAATAAATAATTGGTGTGATAAACAATAATGTTATAATAATATTGCGGTAAGAGTTTCTGCAGGACCCTTGTCAATTATATATACTTTATATTATGGCGTTATGTTATGGGTACCCTATATACAAAATCGAAGACGACTTCGAGAACGCATTAAACGGCATATATTCTACAAGATATACAGGATGATTCACTTATCGTGAACCAGAGATTTTCTCGGAGGATTGTGTGAGTTTGATTTTTTTTTTTTTCATTCATTACGGAAATGTTTAAGCTTGATATCTCATCAATACTTTCAATTTTCCACCCTGCCACTTATACTATAAATAAGAAGAGGTTATTTATTCATCATCTAAAAACGAATATGAAATTTTTATTATCCTTCCCAATTTCTTTGGTCTAAAAGTTTAACTGTTATACTGATATAAAACCGATATTACAGTGTTATGCATATCAATATTTTTTTAGAAAAATATTCCCAATTTGAATACGTATTTTATAGGAGAGCGGATTCTGATTTGAAAATAATAACGTGTTTAATATGCACTTTTGATTTTATATTTCAGTATATTATACTCGTTTGAAACACGAGAAATAGGCGTTACAAATGAAAATAGCGTTAAAATAAAGCCAAAACGATTCCATATTATAACGATTCGGTAAACCGGAAATCGAATTCGCTTGGAAGAAAACCGTTGATCCGTGATAAATGTTTCATCCTGTATACATCACGAAATGAACCTATACACTCGAAGTTCGCATGACGGTAAAAACAGCAATGAACATCAATCGCGCCTCGTTGTCCTGGTTGGTGACCGGCTCGTAATAAACGTACCTATAGCCTGCAGAAGTCGACTCTTCTTCGCGAACTAGCCCGTACGACTGCAGCGGCGATGGCGTTCAACGACCCGATACGAAAAACTCCGATAGAAAAACGACTGTATAAAGAAAAAAGCGAATAAAAAAAAAAAAAAAAAGGCGCGTCATAAAATGTTTACGATTGCCACGGTGCGGGCCCGGGCAGGAACAATGGCCAAAACTATACGATAACTTATATAAAATATATACGTAAATACAAACGCGACTTTATTAGAACTCGATGTTTTAGAATAGAATGAAAAAAAAAAACAACTGACACCCAAGAGCTTTGCGATAAATCCGTCTGCCGGGATAGATCGTGCTGGAGATTTGGCGAGCGTCGCGTTGCACGTTGAAAAAATTTACCACACAATATCTAACCGCGGTTACCGCGCCGGGGGAAAATAGAATACGTTAAAAAAAGACGGTGCGACGAGGAATTCCCGGCCGGACCGTACAACAGTCCGAAAAAAAACCTGTTCCGCGCGGCACACTGTCCAAATTGAAAACGATATTTTTACGAGATAAAATTATTTATACGAGTGTATAATATAATAGCTGGACGGGCCGCCGCCGGACGGTGGACGGAGGAGCGTCGTCGTCGTATTTTTCATTCCGCTATCCGGTCATTTCGGTAGCCGATTCGTGTCATAAACAATCGAGTTTATCAGTTTTCGGAATCTGGCACGGAAATTATAATATTATATTATATTATACCACGCGAACCCGGCATAATAAGTCTTCAACGGCGGCCAACACGCGGCGATTAAACGGGCGTACAAAAAAAAAAAATATCATCGTTTTCACGCCACAGCCGGCGCCGCGTCGCTTCGTTTACGTTTCCCCCCATTTTTTAAAGATTTTTTCCTACGAAATTGTTTTCGTTGTGAACAAAATATACACACCGTAACAAACGAAATGGTCGCGAGTGCAGGCGTATGATTTGAGGGATTCTGACGCTATTACATTTTGACAGCCCTATTTATTCAAACGTGTTTTTGGACCTCATAAAGTGCGTACAAATGCACTGCCGTCGATTAAATGTAAAATGCAGAAGGTAATCGAACCTCTACCGGGGGTCCGCACGTCTGCCGCGAGATGTGAGAGTGACACAGCGACAAATACTACCGCGGTTAATTGTTACCCCGGCTAAATAAACAGACATGTAGGCAAGATAACGGTACACATAGAAAACGACGTAACGTGGAATTAATAACCGTGGTACAATGAGTTATTTCAAGAAATAAAAACTATAGCCATAGTTTAGTATCGATGTTATTAATGTAATTTCGACAGTTGATATAGTTGTTCAATACAAAAACGTAAAGTGGAAATACGAATATGAGCGAGCGAGGACGATTTTGTCAATTCCGTGAAATAAACTGGATATGCAAATGGCCTGGCGGAAGGAAAAATTTGCCGGATTAAAATGTTCGCAACCTTAATGAAAAACTGAAATGATGCCTCTGATCCAAGTGCGCAAGAAGAAAGACATAGGCGTAACGTGACACAAATTATATCATCGTCAAGACTTTGTTATTATAATATTTCAGTCACGTGGACTGCTCTACATACGTTTCTACTTCCAATTATTATTATTATACGAATGGTATTACGCTTACCTATGACACGATAAAATATTATACATTTATGGTAATCCGCCACCGCCAATTGGAACGATAATATATATATAAAAAAAAAACGACAAGATTTACCAACTTGACAACGTGCCTCGAGTGAAATCCGTGTGCTCGCGTGTGTACCCTGAACCGACGACGTAATTAAGACGAGACTGTAGTGCAGCTGCGGCAGTGGACGATACATAGAGACGATACTCGCCATCAGGTACACACACCGCCGCGGCCATAATTTCTAATCTTTCGTGTATTTTTTTTTTTTTTTTTTTTTGTTAAAGAGACAACTAAATGTATAATGCTTTTTTTTAAACAAAGAACCTATAAAATCGTGCGCGTCGTGTAAAAAAAAAAAAATAAGGAAAATAAATAGATAAATGCTACGTTTCCCGCACGGTGACCGGTGGGAAATACACGCGCGTTTTGAGGTGAACGTCGAGTAACGTTCATCACTATTATAATAATATTATTAAATTGCATCAAAATAATAATAAAGTCTGAAACTATTTTTATAATTGTGCGTTTATCGTTGATGCATTCAGTCAATACAAAACACGCATGCACTCGGTTTTGTGACTGACACTTGTTCGAAAAATGATAAGAACCTTTTTCGGAATCCCAGTTCGGTTGCACACGAAATAAAATACTACCCAACGCGGTTTTACATAACAAATCGGAGTTTATTTTCGATTTATTTCCTCAATTCGCTTCATATGAAGCCAAAGGCTCCAGATAAAGCAATATTGCAATTAAATATTGTAGTGTTTAGTATTCAAATATTACAAATTTAAAATATATAGGTATAGCAATTATGCTTTCGGTCCGTTATTATATTGTCATTAATATTTGTCTTTATAATTTTCGAACAACTGCTCTCTACCCCACTCCTCGGGTTATAAGAAAAAAAATGAAAGCCGAAAAATCAAGATCTGGGTATACCGGCTTCATTATATAAACACCTTGTAAAAAATCCAAACCCGAGGAAGTCAATGTTCTCTCCTAAGTATGAATTTAAAATTGTTTTAGTGGTTGAAAAACACGCCGGGTGTAAATAAAGGTATCAGGTATAAGTTATATCCGGTACGTAGGTTACATCAGGTACCTAGGTTACATACTCATTGGTTATAATTCTTCCAATTGATTACAATTCTTCCAAACTTACATGATCAAACGAAAATTTGTTATAGTTTCGACTAATCATTATTTTCCAGGTTAAATGAACACCTGTTGTGCGTTATGACTTTAGCGAATCTACGTCATTTCGACGCGATAATTTCGATGCTTATCAAATGGACGCGGTCATTTTGACGCGAGACAACTGAGTGCATTTTTATTTTTATTTAATTATTATTATTGATTTATTTTTGAAAATAAATCAATAATAATAACTAAAAAGTAAAAAAAATAAAAAATGCATCGAAATGACGCGACACCGATTTTAGCCTGGTTTTCAGTATTCAATATTCATATTATATGAAAAATCATAAATAATCGAAAAACCACATGGAACGTAGCTAACGAAATACATTGTATCGAATAATTCTGCGCCGCAAGACCATATACGAGTATAGTGCACCGGTTCAACACATTTTAACGGCCGTTAAACCGATACGGACCGTATTTTGATTATTATAGCAGTCCTAAATATAGGAAACACGCTGCGGGGGAGCTGGCCGAAAAACATGGTCGTTTTGAACAATATACCTCGGACCGGTTGTCCCAGACGATATTTTATGAACAATAACTTTTCCCGAGTTGCGGGTAACCGCGTTCGCTTACACTGTCCACTTAAAGAGACGACCAGTAACTTCAACATTTTCAAAATTCGGATTATTACATAACAATGTATACATATTCCTATTAGATGTTTAATTCTGAGTCTTTTTTTTTTATATAAAGTTAAAAACCCGAAAAATAACCACTAGACGTGAATTTCGTTATAGAACGAAAACAATGTGTCCGACGGAAATACTTCAGCATAGTTGTAGAGATACGACTTACAGCGATAAAGTGGCAACGATGACTTCACGATAGACAAATACAGAACCCTCTTAAAAAAATTAATTTTTAAAAAAAGAGTAAAATTAATTAATCAAGTAGATACAAAATTAAAAGTTTTAATATACATTTCAGATGAACAAATAAGAAAAAAAAAGATTAATTTTACATAAATTAATTTTCTCAACAATTCAATTTTTAGAGTATTACTTGTCTCTTTAGCAAGCTTTAGGTAGTCCATAATAATGAAGTTCACGAGTTGTAGTAATAAAATTATTAGAATAGTAACTGACAATTTTTTTTGAAACCCAACAAAAAATGTTACCGACGAGCATTATTGAACGATTATTAATTATTTTTACATTTTACAGATTGGGAGTAATATAATATTACAGTGGACAAAACACGAGTACCCACACAAGATATCGGAGAGAAAATTAAAGACCTCTAACGAAATTTGATTCACACACGGCATGACACGTGGCGTGACATTTTTCATTTCCTCCTGCCTTTATTTTTACTCTACTTTATTTTTAAACGAGTAAAAGTTTTAGGTTTTCACTCGGGAAACTGTATATTATAATTTCCGCGGAGAAGTATCATCGTCTCAGGTGTTGGAGGTGACATATTATAATATCTTTTTCCATAACTAGGTACTGCGACCCTAAATCGACAATATTGTGGCAACCGCCGTGTGGATATTAACTGATAATAAAGACGTTACATAATAATAATGTGTCGTAAGCAAAAAATAAGTTTTTCGTTTACACGTTGCTAGTCGGATGATGACCGAGGTTCCTCCGGACTTCCCGCGGTAACAATAACGCGTTCTAGTGTATCGTATTACCCGAATCTGTTAACACCACGTGCGCATTAAAATAATATTATAATCGAATGTAACGTCAGACTCGGACGGTTATTCGTTACACCGCGGAATCGATGGAAATACGATACGTGATGTAAACGTTCGCGGTCGCGAACACTCCTCAAAAGAAACGGACCATGAACAAGCAACCGTGTTGCTCGATCACACAATACCGTCACGTACAATCAAAGGGTTCGCTCTGCGGTTGTCGCAGGACGGAAACGACAAAAGCCTACAGATAGACCACTGTCGTAGGCGGAAAGGTTTACGTGATATGAGGGGCGATTTTATTATCATATTCAGTGTTGTAAAAACTACTTTTAAAAAGTATTTAAGTGATTACTCAATTAATTTTAAAATAACACCTAAATATTATCCTTGGTAAAGTATTTGTATGAATATTGTTAACTGAATTACAACATAAAAATAAATTAAATGCAATTATAAAGCATTATTTTCGTAAATTGTCCCGTTGTGTCTGCATTGGTTTACGGGTTTTCGCCAATCATTGGGAGAACTCCTAGAAAAATCAAAAAATTACTTGCTTAAAGTAGCACACCAGGATAATTTCCTTTCGGAAAATGTTCTACACTTGATACTTTGGAGCAAGATTTCTGGTAAAATTTTCGTACAGTATAAAAAAATAAATATCATAGCAAAACCAATACATTCCTCGTTAAAATACCGTTCAAATACTACTAAAATAAAAATAATTAAAAAAGTAGTCAATACTTTTACTCAAATACTTTATAACACTGACCCTATTATTTATTAATAATATCATAAATGCGAAAGTGTGTTTGAACGGATAGATTATGAATGTATCTTAAATCCTTCACGACAAAACTATATGGAACGGATTGAGCTGAGACATTGTATAGGAGCGGTTCTAGTTCGGGAACAGCATATGGGCTAATTCCCTCCCCCCCTGTATTGAATCCCTAATGGCGGACTGACATGGGGTTATTGGTGGTTTTGGTATACAAAAATCGAATTTATTTTTTTCGATTTATGGGTTATTTTGTCGATACGGATCAAACACTTGTCATTGGTTAATTTGGTTGTTGCGGGCAAAGAAGTGTTCTTAAAAACAACGCTGATTAACTGTGATTCGCACGGGATGGAAACGAGGAATCACGGGACGACACAAGTTTTTATATTTTTAAATTTGGCCGTGCAATACTGTGCACGGCAAAACACTGAGGGTCAGCATGTTAATTTATACGAGGTACCCTAGTGCATCCCGAAATGACACTTTTTTAATGTTCCGAGCGCGTTCAAAATAAGGTATCACCTGAGTGCGTCCCAAGAAAAAATCTCGCATTTTCAACCTAATACGGTAGAGTTATAATATGGTATAAGTTGTGTTTTGCCCTCTTCTACCCGAGAAAATCAATAAATCAACATCTATTCCCCTGATATATCGTTATTGAGTTCGGTTGTTTTTTATTTTTTGGAAAAAACCACTGAGACTAGAAAAATTGTACAAAAAAAGTAAGTGAGCGATTTGGGGCTTTTTTACAAGGCGAACAAGTGTTTTCCGAGAGGGAATGAAAATATGCATTTTACTAACATCTTATACACTTTAATATAATTCGTCGCAGCACCGTGCGGAATTTAAAATAACGTGAAACTATTATTGCGGACGGAACGCTTTTGCAAGGGAAATTTTACCGTTTCCGTTTTCACTTGGCGAACCCTTTTGAATTTTAACATTAAAATCAGAATATTTTCTGGATGTAATATTAAAAAAAACCGGCTTCATCCCGGTATACCTGATCGCGCGGTTTAACGAAGCAGTTTCGAGGCGGGGGCGATGATCTAAACGGGCAGGGGCGATGACGTCGGCGACCTCTGACGATAATCAAAATATTATTATTATTTTTTTTTTTCTTTTTTTTTTTTCGTCCGTACCAGTAACAACCAGCAATACGCGGTAGTAACCATTATTATAATACATTATAATATAGTATTTCGTCGTTCGGACGGGATTTACGACCGGCCCGCGACCGGAGCCGCGATCTCGGCGTTACGCCGGCGCCACGGAGCGCGTAGGCTGCGGGCACACCGGCCGTACCTAATAACACCGATACCGTTTCGGTATACCTAACCTATCGTGCGCGCGCCGGCGGAATTTTATTTCACGATGATAATTAACGAGCGAACGGCAGCGGCAGTAGTTTTCGGTCGGGCCGGTCCGTATCAATCGCTGCCGTTTCCCGCGTCTAATTATTTCGGGCTCTCACCTACGGGTTACCCGCCGCTACTCGATAGCCGATGCATTATTATTATGATATTTCGTAAAGGCGCTCCCGCCGGGCGTATATCACGTGCGCGCAACGTCTCCCGGTTATTTATGAAACGATATTTCGTAAATCCGTTATACCCGTATCATTGTGCATAATATATAGGTATTATACGACTGTATCGCGTGTATTTTATACACGGTACGACGTGTTCGTGCCTCGGCGATAAAAAAAATAAAAAAAAGGGGGGAGGGGGGGGGAAAGAAAGAAAACCGCCGTAAGTATAATATTATTATGATATAGGTGCCTACGATAAAAATAAAAATATATACAATAAATGTCGGTCGACGTGGAGTTTCTCGGAATCCTCCGGCGACGACCGGGGAGCAATATCGCATACGTAATAATATATATAACTGCTGCAAAGATGAGGACCAACAGTCGGATTTTTTTAGAATATTATTACACGCGGCTTGTCCGGCCCCAAACCATATCTCCGCATGTTACGAGACGAGCCACCCCAGACGACGACGCCGCCGTTGGCCGGTCGTATAATATGTTCAGTTTTTTTTTCTTTTTTTTACCGGTATACTATATATATATATATATGTGTGTGTGTGTGTGTGTGTGTGTGTGTGTGTGTGTGTGTGTGTACATGTCCTACACACCACCGTAAACGATAAATACTACACGTGCGCAATGCCCGATATAGATATATTCGAATAATCGGCATGTACCGTTTACATAATAATAATAATAATATTATATTATAAAGTACACGATATTGTGCTGTATATTTTTATCGTTATTATTATTCGAAATGGCTAATTGAAGACTTGTGTATTTTATGTGTTTAATATAGTCGCTCGCGTGTATATAATATAAACACGAGAAAACAATATCTATTTTGTAATTTACGTTTTTTTTTCTTTTTTAAAAAAATAACCGAGTATTTATTATTATTTTTGTTTTTTCTTTGAAAAGACAACATCGCACGTCGTTTCGGAACGGCCAGTCAAATAAAATAATAACTTAATAATATTTTAAGAACGAGAAAAAATTCAATAACCAATTTTTTTTATATGCACGTTGGCGGCAAAACCGAAATAACGTACGTTTTTTTTTTTTTTAGATTCTGCAGAGAGTAACGAAGAATGTTTTGATTTTACTATGCGATATAATTATATTATAATGTTTGCTTTTTTTTCGGTCTGTAAACAACCATTCTACCAGAATTCGTGCTACGATTACGTTACTCCATGGCAAAGGAGCATTTCGGCAGGAAGGCGAAGCAGACATTTACTCCCCTCCCATTTTTTGTACATTACATTTTTAACACTGATAAAATTGTACAAAGTTTCAAAGAATAGTATGAATTCTAATGACAAAAATAAAGGAGACGGAATTAATAATTGAAATTAATCTATGGAAATCAAAATGGACTAGTATAAAGACGAAGGTAAAACTATTAAGTTGTTAATTATTATTATTATTAACGTCCGGTGGCAGAGAGCACAGGATATAATAAGTATACAACTCGGTTCACAAGTTTAGTACAATGAGGCTTAGTGAATTTACACTATTAAAGAAAAAAACCAAATTATTTTAGTGGTTATTACATTAGTTCAAAATTATTTTTAAAGAACTATTTAGGACAACATTTTGTTTATAATTTTCAATGTGGAATGTATTTTTAATACGATTGTTTATCGGCGGTACACGAAATAATTAATCATATTTAGCAACTTGGAACACATTACTTTACCGTTTAGCAGTTTCTAGAGACGTCATAACAATTACACCGAGATGATAATGGTTTAAGATTACAACTTATCTCAACGGTAGAAATTTATTGACCAGTCAAGTGTAATTTGAAAGCCACAGAACGTAAAAATTGTCTTTAAACTCTTTTAATTTCATCAACTAAGCTTACTTTTTCGGGGTTCTTTATTCTAAAGTTCATTGATTAATAAAGAATTTGATATTAGTTGTAACAATAAATTCACTTTTGTTTTGTTTATGATAGTAAAATGCATGCCGATGTGTTGACATTTGTACTGAAAATTGTAGTGATCTATCCAAATATAAGGATTGCTTTTTATTTTATCTTGTTATCCTGTTAGTGTTATTTCTGCTGAACGATCAAAATATGTTAAAAACTATTAACAAATTGTTAGAATTTTAGAGAAAAATAAGTGCCCTCTCTCCTATGAACTTAAGTCAAATACGCCCTTGTTTCATGAATGGTTCCCGATCGAAAATTTTGTCGTTTTGCTACAGTGGGAGAACATATTTCGATATTTCTTGTAGTTTTCTTAATAACGGTGAATATCGGAAAAAAATGGAAAATGAATACGATAAAATTTTATGTTGCTTTAGACATAGTAGGGTTTTTTTTTGTTAATTCAACTAAAAATATTTCGTAGGGACCTGCAGAAACTTTCACCGAATACAGTATTACATATTAGATATAATATATATTATCTATTTTAGGCGTGGTACATTTTTGAAAATGTCCGAATGTATTTGGTTTTTTTTAACTATATCACATTTTCGAGCTTTTATTTTATTTTATACGCGGATACAAATGTTCTAGATTTTTTTAATCAGTGTGTTGAATATAAATTTATATGAAAGTTCATATGAAAAATATAAAACACGAACAATGTAATTTAAAATAAATATAAACATGATAAACGTGATTGACCAAACTTCGTTCAAAATGATTTTTCGTTTGATTCATACGGACATGAATTAAATCACCATAATAATAAATAGACTCTATCTACCCAACTTTTCGACTATTTTTTTTTTATATACCGAACAAATAACTTCGCGAATAATGTTTACACCGCGATGGTGAATTGTCCTCAAAACGGTTTTATATACAACGTTACAGGCGCGCGCTGCATAAATATTACCGAACTTAGACTGAACAAAGAGTTCGATTATTTTCATGAAACTCCGGTTGATTAAAAATCTTACGAATATTCAAAATGTTGAGCACAAAACATTGCTGTATTGATTTTGATTATAACAATTCAATTATACGTACTTGACGGTGTATTCCTATTATGATAATATATAATGTTATGTCTTAGCCACTTTGTGAAATCGACCTTTTCACGAAAAGTCCATTTCGAATCTAGAATCTAGAAGTAACTTGACTTAGTTGTCCAAATTTATTTATATTTAAAAAAAAATTTAACTTAACTTGGTATATTTGTTTTTTTTTTGGGGGGGGGCAGGGGAAATTTAACTTTAACTAGTGATAACAAAATTACTCTACCAGCTTTGGGTCAACGGAACTAGTCTCCCGTATATAGTACTTAAACAAAAAAAAAAAGTACACACATCATAGTAAAATCAATAGATCCCTCGCTACGCTCCGAATTTAAAATATTCTTTACAAAAGCAGTACAAATAATGGTGTTTAGAATTACGAGTTTTATAAAAATAAAATAATAATAATAATAATAATAATAAACATCTTTGTTAAACCAATATATTCTTCGCTAAACTCAGAATCTAATACAAGACCACACCATATTATTTTTATTTAATCGAACTATGATGATGACCACAAATTAAATCGTGCCAAAAACGATATGGTATACCTAAATAAAAATAAATTATTAAGCGAAAAAAAAAACATCATATTTTCACATCATTTAAAATATTATGTACATTTTAAAATAGAATTATTTAAAAATAAAAAATACACAGTACATTTAACATAATAATATACTATGACATGATTATTGCCATTTGAATAGGTACCCGAAATGTAAATTAAATATTAATAATACCGTATTTTTATTACTAGACGTACTTCTATATAATATGTCAAAACAATAATGTATTTTTTTTTTTTTTTTTCAAAGAATTCAAATAGCCCGTATGTATTCCAGATAATATTTTGCCAAAATTTGATTTCATTCTACGCAAAATTATTTTAAAAAATTTGAATACCTATCAAATAATATTATACCTAATATTATTTTATGTACTCAGACGCAATAATAAAAGCATACAAACATTTTTTTTTCCAAATAAATTGTACAAATTATGACTAGAAGTACCTATCTAACAAGGATATTTATAAGCTATAATAGCTGTTTTCAAATTACACGTGTTTTCCATACATTATTATGAATTATTGTAGCGTTACTATACAGTATATACAACATCTACTGATTAGTTTGATTAATTAACCGACGACGCATCGAAATGATTAGGTATTACTGTTTTTTAAACCTTAGATATGGGTATAATTATTTACAATGTTTAAATACGTATTACCTACAACATACATCCTGACCGCAGTTTCCCGTTGTTAAAGCTAAACTGAACGCTTCGATTGGAAAATTTATTGAAAAAAAAAAAACTGTATTTATTTTTCTTATTTACTAATTAATTTTTTTGTTCATACTGCAGATAATATAATTGTATTTGAATATTAAGTATATCAAATATCCATTATACATAAATCTTTAAATACTATATTATCGATTATGTTCTATTATACATAAATGATTAAACACAAATATAATTTTGAAATATAAGGACAGAAAAAAATCTAATAAAAAATCAGCAGTGCGTTATTGTAACCTAACTAAAACGTATTTTACCTCCTGTATAATATATTTTATTGACGTTAGGTTTAAAGTTTTTAATTCGATTTTTGATGTATCCATTATAAGTATCCGTCTCGTGGTAAAAACATTAAAAACGGGTATAAATAATATTTTCTTCCAAAGAGTTAATATGCGGCTAGTGATGACTACTGATTTAATAAATAAACAATTTGTTTAAAAAAACCCTTATTAATGCATTTAAATACTATATCACCATTACTTCACACCGTGAATCGTTGGAAAGTTGATGAGGTATTACAATATATTTGGTAATTGATAATTTGCTTACCTACTGAATGCAACGATAAATAATTTTCAATCGAAAAACGATTCTAAGCATAGCTAGATAAACTGATAACGTTATACTACAGGTATTTGTAAAAATACTAATTCATGTATTTTAATCCAGTTAACCACAATGTGATTATCACGTTACCAATAATCATTTTAACTTAATAAAATATCGAAATCAACACCAAAAAATTACCTAGATTTTGATATTCGATACTAACAAATGTGGCTTATTATGATATTTTATTTGGTGGTTCAAGAAGTGTAAAATAATACCTTCTACTCACACAAGTATAATACAACCCACAAAAGCAGTTTTTTTTATATATAATTTTATACTTCTAATTTTGTTTATTATTAAAAAAAAAAAAAAAAAAACAAATTAATATTTAATAAAACAATAAGTACTCAAAAGTACAAATTTAGTGTAAGTTCACGGTAGAAGATTACAGAACCATGGTTAAAAACAAATATTTTACTGATTAGAATTTTATTAGTTGTTTTCGAAAATTCGTATAATAAATAAAACAAAAATATATATTTATATATATAGCGATTGGATTAAATAATTACAATTTTGCGCGAACTCGGTTCATATAGAATTTTGTGAACATATTTTAACCTTTTTTTTTTTCTAATAGACTCCACCGGACCCGGGGGGCACCATTAATATTACATCAATATTAAAACAAGCCTAACCTAATTTAACCTAACACGTGCCCACTCCAAATGTTTAGTGATTCAATGAACCAGGCCGCATCGTATACTTAAGACTCTTATTAAGTATCGAAGATATCGATCATCCCTAATATTTTGATAATGTGTACCGTTGAATAATCTTCGTAAACATGTTATTATGTTTTAATTAATAAAATAGTTCGAGTTGCATAAACAGGAAACTATAAAATCTTTAATAAGAAAATTATTAAACAAATTAGACATTGTATTATAATATATTATATTTATTTAAATATGATTTTTCTTTACGTATTATATACTGACAGATAATTAAAATAGATAAAAAAAAACTCTGTGTTTGTTGTATAACAATTTACATATGGATAGACAGTTTAGATTTTCTTGTAAATATTAATCAAGTTTTAAGAGTTTATAATATACATATAAGGTATCTAACTGTAAACAATGGCGCAGACAGGAACAAACAATGGGTACAATATATTGATCATGTATTGCATTCGGAACTTAAATCGAACAGTACATTTTTAACTATACCGAGAATTTTCAAAATAACAAACGTAAAGTTATTTGGATGTGTGTTTGTGTGCAAGAACAAACGAATTCGTACGACTACTACACGATGTAGTAAATTTTAATAATTGATTTAATTTTTTGTGAGACAAATATTACACGAACAAATATTTTGAAACGAGTATTGAAAACATTGTAGACTTTATTTTTAAGATTATGAACGTATTATATACAGATATTTTTTGTTTATATACGTGTATATTACTGTAACTTTAAAATTTACAATACTATTTTTATATTATTTTCATTAATATTATTCATCGTTATACCGTAGACATGAAAAATAAACGAAAATCATTAAAAGCAAATCAGCTGCTCGTAATAATCAACTGTAGTTTGTAATGTTCTAAAAGTACTGAACAAAACGAATTTGAAAAGTTTCCTTGTCAATTATTATTATAATTCTAATGTTTTAACGTTGGAAGTTATTAAGTTAATAACTGTATTAATTAAGTAATCTAATAATTAATTAAAATTATACGTTGATTAAAAATATTTAACTAAATCGATTTTAATTTTAGAATTTTTATTTAGTTAAAATAGTAAAAATATATACATATATTTCTGTTTATTTAATGACGATTCTGATATAAACGCATTAATGAGAATTCACTCTTAATATTTTTCTTTCGGTTTCCAGCCGTGTAACGTATGAAGAATTTTGAAGAAAATCATTTTTGAAGTAAAGCAGACGCAATTATTAAAAATAGTACAACTAAATAAAGCCTTTCTAAATTAAAATGATCAACTGATAGTGTGATATTACTGGTAAAAAAAAAAGTTCCTGAAAGGGTACATCTATAGTGTGGTTTTATATATAGCTACAAAACATGGATAATCAGTAGAGAAGAGAGACAATTTTAAAGGGATTTGAAATGTAAAGCTACCAAAAATGCTTAAGACTAAATGGACAGAAATAATAACAAATGAAAAATTACTGAACAGATTAAAGTAAAAAATAAGAACTTTGGTAATGTCAAAAGTCGGAAAGACAAAATTATAGGGCATCTACTACGTCACGGTAGCTTAACGACGTATTTAAGAATGGAATACATGAAACTAATCATAATACACACGAATAAAATAAGTTCAAAAGGGTTAAAAGAATTGCGTTACGAAAGAGAATCATGTAGAACTGCATAAAACCAATAAAAACGAATATACCAGAAGAATAGTAGTTTTGTGTTAAAAAAAAAAACTTATAATTAAAATTAAAAGATGTAACTGTTACCGATCGAGTGTGTAGGGTTACTTCTAATTAATTCTGTATCGTACGATTGAATACATTAAACGAAATAGATATTTTGTCTTCAATATAATAGTACCTCTTTTTCTTGTAATATATTATTTTTCATCGATATTTATCGACGTAAATATCCTTGTAAATTAAACAAACTGCATTATTTTTAATTGTATGAGTAGGTGTTTTGAAATATTATTAGGTACCTATCTGTTTGTATTATTATAATAACAAGTCGCAATAGAGTATTATAAAAATATGAGTATTACTTATAATAATACTTCCGAAAATTGTATTTATTTAAGTATCAAATAGGTATACTGTACAGAATATGAGTCATGTTTTTTACCTACTTAAATGTATCGTATAAAAATGAAAAGTTTCTTTCGCGACTAATTGAAAATTAAAAATATTCAATATATTATTACGAAAATACACATATAAATGTTTATGTAAATAAACAATATTATTATAACGAAACGTATGTTCAAAGACTAGCTACGGTGCATTAATATTTATAACGCGATGTTTGAACTTCTGCAGTGTCGGCTATGGCCCAGCTGTAAGTTCGCTACCGAGGCCCCGAACATCAGTATCCCCCCCTCCCGTAGTCGGACATTTCATTATTTGTTTAAAATATGTAAGCGAAAATAAAAATGAAACAACTTATTTAGGTGTTTAGTAAATGAGTAAGACCGAATGTTATAATAGTTTACGTGTATTCAACTTCGTCAACTCATCGGTCTAAAATAACTCAAGTAGCTCAACATTCTATAGGCCCAGAGAGGACTCGCCCACCTGCTACATAGAGTTACGAATAGTCCAGAAAAAATTGATTTTTTTTTTTCTTTTAGCTATTGGATTTTGTTTTATAGTATAGGTATACTTATGTCTCACCAATTCTATAGTATAGTGCCATCTTTTAGTAATTTTATTATTAATCTTTTTATCATGGCAATTTAATATTATTATAAACATTTTTTAAAAGTTTACCTATAAGTTTCAAGGACTGGTAATTAAATAAGTAAAATAAACAAATGTACATTGCAAAGGCTAAACGTATAAGGTATTACCCAATTTTACTATTACTGGTTATTATTAACAATTATTTTTAAAATACTTTTTTAAGGGCGAAAATCACACCATAGTAATAGGTTCTACAAAGTATATTGTGATACATATTTTATATATTACAATACGAAATGTCGGCAAACAATAATTCCGATTCCAGTATATTGCATTTAAGAAGAGGCTACATCGTCTTACATATACAAAAATAATCATTTTTAAATTTTGATATTTCACATAGGTACTCATGTCTTGTTTAAAAATTTAAATCAACGTTAAGACACAAATAATCTTCTTAAACTGAAGTTTGGTCAGTTCGCTTAAACATTAAAACTGAAGACGCAAAATCTGTAATATTGAACGCATATCTGCTACGTCGCACGCTTGTAAAACGAAGACAGTACATACAAGTATAGCGTCCACCTAAGGGACCTGTGCCCGACTTGATTTTCGATTTTGTTTATTATAGAATAATAATCGTAAGAAGCTCTCAATAAATAAATGTCTGTATTTAATAAGGGCTTTTTAATTAAAATCATCCAATTTCAAAACCACATTTAACAATTCAACGCTAAATTGATATTTAAAATGGAAAGACGGTGTGTTCCCTTAATAAAAAAGCATATGAGATAACTATTTATTCATCTTCACCATACGAACACGTTTTAAACAAGTTTAATAAATTTTGCTAAAATACGATTCAAATAAGCGTAGCTGGTTAATAATAATACTTATATTATATATATTTATTGGAAAATGTTCATAATTTTTGGAATTAATTATTTTGTCGGGTTATTCTTAAAACGGAACACTGTGCCGCGTCCTACAACCAACTAGCTCTTGATGGGTGCGGCACGTCATCGTGTACCTGCAGCACTTGTCGGTAGCTTTATGACGACGCGTCCAAACTCTGTGCGGATGTATAGGTTAGGTTAGGTTACTGATATATAAGCATACTTTGGACGATGGCGAAGGTTTCAAAAAGGTGTGATGTTACATTATAATATTGACTAGATTTCACGGTCCGACACATCGTATATAGTATTATTATAACGTTTTACGTATTATATTGTAATAATTATAATATATTAAATACTTATGCTATATGCTTTCGATAATGCGTGACTACTTGAGTAATAACGCCTCTCGACGTATTAAAACAACCGCCCTTTACAACCAACCCCCCCTCCACTCTCATCCACTGACCCACGTGCGTACTTAAACTTATAATAATGTAAACACATATGTCCATCACACATAATAATATAGGATTTTTCAATATTATAATAGGTGTTATGTTGTGATGCGATTCGACTTCAAATTATACAGACATACATATATTGTATTTATATTTGACTGCTGTTATTATCTAGTCGCCTGTGAGTCCTCGAAAACCTCTACTTATATTGCACTGCTTTTTATAGACACATTGAGTTTTTTTTTTCAACAACTATAACTTTATAATGCAAATATATTCTGCGTACGTTCATAGCAATTATTTGTACACATGCAAATCATTGGCACTGCGTTTTACAAATATTTGCACAAAATAAGATCAAAGTTATCCGCTAAAACATAATATAACGAAAACACACACAACAGACAAAAACAGTAAATGTTACTGTGATGCCCTTTTGAATTAATATCGATACAAATAAAACAAATATATTTGACTGTAAACGAATTGTCTACCAAAATGTCTTACTTCAATCAAAAACTTTTTAGGAACTTTCTTGTAGCATTTTTTTATGCAATTGGTACATTAAGAGAGTCATTTTTTTTATTTACCATGTAGTCTTCTTAACAACTTAAAAAGCTGGAAAGTAATTTTTGGGTGAGTTCGACTGAAGATAAGAAGTTCAGAAAGTAGTATACATAAAGTTATTTAATTTATATCAGTAAGCAACCAAGCAACCATACATTATTGTTAACAGAAAACAATTTTAAGTTCGTTTATAAATATATTTTTTTTTATATTTAACTAAGTTCAACTTATAATAAGCCTCCTATTTAATTTCCATGCATATATTTTTGGTTAAACAAATATATCCATATAGTATCTACGAAATAAAAATAACGTAAAAAAACATGCAAAAATAAAATGCCTAAGTAATAGCTCAAATCGCCAAATTGTTTTAAATCTTCACTGCATCTTGAAAAAGCAAATATAAGTTATCTGTCAACATTTAAAATCCTTACGACTATTTTAAACTAAATTTTAATAAAAAAACAAAATTAAAAATAATGAAACCTGCATTATTTCCGTAAACTTCTCCGTTAGGTTAGGTATTTTAGATTCTAAGTGTAAAAAAAATATATTGGTTTTACAAAGATGTTTATTTTACCTAACCCAACCCTATACTGTGTACAAAAATTCTACCAGAAATTTTGTTCCAATATATACGTGTGGCACCATTTTTGAAAGGAAATTTTTCGTCCAGATGATACTTTTGGGAGGTCATTTTTTAATATTCCAAAAAGTTATTAGACTTAACAGAAATGATTGACAATTTAACAGAGATCGGAGGTTCATCAAAATTCTGACTTTGTAGTCAAAAAAAAAAATTAGTTTAACGTAGTATTATTTTTATAAAAGTATTTTAATATCAAATTTCATAGAAAAAATCGTTTGAGTAAAAAATTATGTAGAACAAATATAATTTTTCAATTTTTTGTTTTTAACATATTTATATTGCCGATTTAAGAACAATAATGAGGTAGTTAGAATTGAGCGCACTGACTTAGTTTCGAAATTATAGCTTTTTGAAGTTCTGGTATTATGCGAATATTATATGTTATGTTAAATAACTCCTTATTGTCTATTTTATATAGTTTCTGTCGTAGTCTAGTAGTGATGCCTACTTATTGGCATCCTAGAAATCGCGAGATCAAACCGTTTTCCGAAAATTTTATATTTGTTTTTCCCTTTTACCTAAACAGGGAAAAAACAAATGCATTTTAGGTTTACTTACAGACCAAGCTATCGCTCGTTCGGATTATTTTCATCAAAAAATATCCTTCGATTTGTTGTGTACATTTTTCTTCCAGAAATCTTGCTTCAATGTATCAAGTGTAACACTTTTTCTGAAAAGAAATATTATCTTCATGGTACTTTAAGGAAGTCTTTTTTTGACTTTCCTAGGAGTTTTCTCAATAAAATGGGAAAAACGTGGAAACACTGGGAAAAAATAGGAAAATAAATATAACATTAAACAAATATTATTAAAGAAAATAAAAAATGCATATTAGGTTATTATTTTATCCTAATGCGACACATTATATATATATTTATTTATTTAACGCCAAACAGCAATTCAAAGACACTATAGAAGGTTGGGTACTTAGTAAAATTAACAGGTATTAATTGTGATACGAGATCTTACAACTGAAACAATATGTAACAAAGCAACACTATTGACCGAAACACCGCTCAGAATCATTTTTCGTGAGCAATGGTTAATCTTTGCACACAGATTTACATTGAATTTCCCCTCTACCTTCCAACTTTTCACCCACGACAGTAGCCCATCCACGTGCTAAGTATGTCCGTCTTTTTTTTTTTTTTTTGGTCTTGCTCAATTATTTAAAAAACTAAAGATAAGCTCAAAAAAAGAATAAAATACGTTATATAAAATAAGAACCACCCCAATACATATATACGGAGAGGTATACAGTTTAAGATAAACCTTATAACTGTGTATACGGAAATCCGACGAAACTCATATCGTATACAATGCATATTTTATAGTTATATATAGCCGTTATCTCCGGGACCAATTATTATTGTTATTAAAGGTATATGATAATATTATAATACGCGTTATCTCGGATCTAGAGAAGAAACAATCTCACCGATGAAAAACCGGGGCCCGGTTCGCGTCTCTACGACGATCGCCTCGCCGCCGCCCATTATTATTATCATTATTATATTATATTGCCTTGGAAACGAAACACAACCGAAACGAACGCCGCGCGGTCTTTACGAAAAGGAAAGAAAAAAAAAAAAAGCAAGTAAGTATACTATATTTTAAGCGTCTAAGCGTATAATAATAATGCGTTATAATAACATTATGACACACGTCACGAAATACGTAGTTCGACCAGCGCGAGAGCATTACTAAACAGAAAAAAAAAAAAAATGAAAAAAAAAAACTTCTATTTTAACTGTGCGGCAGCGTCTCTACACCGCGGCACCGATGCAAGAGCTGTTGTGGTCGGAAGGGTTTTCGTTATGGCGTTTTCTCGTCGTCGTCGTCGTCCTACAGCTATCATCGTCGTATTTATAATATTATAATATGATAGGTGCATACGTTCGTCAAAAGATAATGTTCCCCGTAAATATACACGGAGTGTATAGGCAGGTGTGTGTATTATATACATATATACGTATATTATACTTACATTTTTATTACGAACGCTTTTAACGTTTTACGTTCGTAAATACCTATACGCTTTATGGCGTTTAATAATAATCAACGACGAATCTCCGTCACTGCCGCTATCGTTTTGTTATAAATATTTTAATTAATTTCCCGCGTGAAACCGTTTTACATTTTTTTTTTTTTTTTTTTTTTTAAAAAACACTGACGATGGCATCGTATAAATCGCCCTGTAATAATTCATAATATACATAACGTGTTCGGTTTGGTAATGGGGGGCCGGATTGGAATACCGAAAGACAAACATAAAGAAAATGTGAACTATAAACGCTTGTAAAAAAAACTGATAGTACCACGTTGTGTAGCCGTGCCACCGTTTCAGCAGGAAAGTTGGAAAGAAGAGTGTTATATAATATATAGAGCGATTCAATTTATTACTGTGAACACCGATAAACCATTTCTAACGAAAAACGATTCTGAGCGGATTTCAATTGATAGTGATGGTTTGTTAACAACAAATGCTTTGTCATATTGTGGTAAAATAATTAAATAGGCATTATATATTTTTTTTAATAATATTTGTATAATATAACACCGAGTTTCCAAAGCTTTTCTTAGTTTTTTCCCACATTTGCCGGGATAATTTTTGGGAAAATCAAAAAATGACCTCCTATTACGATTTTCGTCAAATTCCATATCAAAATTCCTTAAAAAAACCACATTAAACTAACATTTTTTTCTTTGACCAAAAAATAAGACTCTTAGTGATCCTCCTGTCAAATTTTAAAGCATTTCTGTTAAGTCAAACAATTTTATCACAGAGAATCAGCTGAATACAAATTACGTTCAAAACTCGCAAAATTAAAATATTTATAAATACCTAAAAAATAGCTTAAATTTTTTGAAAACTTTACCACGTCTAGAAAAGGCAAATAAAAGTTGTCTGTTTAAATTTCAAGTTACTACAAATATTTTTAACTGAATTATAACAAATAAAAAAATTGAAAAAATAATAAAAGCATTATTTTCGTAAATTTTCAGTTTTTCTTACGTTTTATCCTGGTTTTTCCCAGATATTATGAAAACCGTTTGGAAAATCAAAAAATAACCCCTTAAAATACCATTTGGATAACATTCCTTTTCAATAATGGTGCCGCGCGTATATATCTGAGCAAGATTTCTGGTAGAACTTTAGTACACAATATAAAAAAATAAAAAGTAAACATCTAAGTAAAACCAATACATTCTTCGCTACACTCAGAATCCAAAAAAACCTCTTAATTATGAGCTAATAAAAATAAAATGTCCTTAAACTTTGTTGTACTTCTTAAGACACTATACGTGTATACTTAAAACACGAAATGTCTTTTGGTGACAACTCTTCAATGCCTTCATTCAGGGCAAGAAAACAGGGATGTGGTGATTTTGAAAATTCATATAAGACATACTTTTATTCAGGGCAAGAAAACAAGAATGGGGTAGTTTTGAAAATTCATATAAGACATAGATTTATGGTTAAATTCAATCTCAGAGTAAATTGGAACCGAGAGTATATTTGAGAGCAAACCGGGGGGGGGAGGCTGATCACCAAAGGGAAGCTCCCTGGATCCGCCACGACCTTAATTATTTTAGAAAAAAAATGTTTTAATTGGAGATTACTCGGGATTTTTCAACACTACTTAGGAAATAGTTTATGTTTAGCAAATATTGTATTGCTATTCTGTCTTAACTTAACTTATTTTCAATATTTTGAACTAACGCAAGATTTTCCCAGAGATAAGTACCTGATTTTTTGAAATGTTCGCCGGTTTCTTTGATACATTGCAAATAGATTTATTTTTAATTGAATTATCTTTAAATAACTCTTGGCCATTTTAAATAGACATTATTTCGTTTTCATTAAACGCATTAACAAATACATCGACTTTATCAAAGTTCTTACCATATAATAGAAAGCTACGTCGTTCCCCAACGAGTAATAAAGTAATAGTTATAACTGAGAATAGATTACAACAACGGCGACGGTGCGAACGTCTGCACGTTATTATTTTCGGGCTAAACAAGCATGTTTGTTAGAACGAAGGTAGGGGGGTGGGGACGCGTACAAAATAAACACCGACTGATAATAATTAATAATATACATGTATATGCGAGAAAATATAAACGGAGAGTATGGAAGAAAAAAGTAATCGTTAGGCGCGTTTTCAAATTGGTTTTTACCTTTAGGAGTGGAAAACAGCCGCCGCCACCGTCGCCGTAGCGTTTTAATGAAATATCGTGTCGACGTGATTGACGCGCGCGCGCAGACATAATGTATGGGTTCGTGAAACGAGCCGAGAAAAAAAAAAATCAAATCTCTACACGCGCAATATTTACATAATATTTTTCAACCGTTCACTATTATTATTGACACCGGATCTCTATTTAAAAAAAAAAAAATAATAATCATAATAAGCGTGCAAGCGTTTTCGAGTATCGCTTCGCGCGCGCCTCGTGTGACGTGTGCGGTGAACTTCACTAGTGCACAATACGGGGTTAATTTCAAGCATCGAAAATCAAAATTTACCACAATATTTCTAACAGTGATTGGTTGCCTTGTCATATTATCAGCTCGAGGATACTAAAACTAAAAGTATTGTATGAGTACAATATTGTAACGCGCAGGCGCGAACCTATTGTTTTATAATAGTATACACTCGCGTACAGAGCTCGGGAATATATTTTCGGCCGAAAAAAAAACAAAACAAACCCGCACCGAGACTATGCATAATAACGTATACAAAAAATAACAACATTCGCGATTTCCGACAGCGGAACTCCTCCACTCGATCTCGAAACGTCAACGCGCCATATAATAATAGTAATACCAAATACGATAACATTTCAGACCTCGGATCGTTTTTCGAAACTCTTGAAAATCTCGCAGAAATATCGTACGCACGATTAGTGTTTCTACACGTCATACCTATATTCGATATATTTTCCGACCACAGTCATCAGTAACAATCGAATCGTATTTGAATCCAAATAGTTCCGTTAAGAACGCGCGTAATACATTATTATGTATGTAAAACCTAAAACCTATTAGAAATACACTTATATTAATACGTAGCGAAGAAATTCGTGATTATGTTTCGTCACTTTTGTCGCTTTTAATTTACAACCATCACGCAATAGTGCGTCATTTGCTCCACATTTCATAATTCATACTTAAAGTTATTATATAACAAGATAAGTTATAAGTGATGGGCATTTCTGAATATTTTATACTGTCTATAGTGTTCGATATATTGGATGAACTACCGATTATTGCATTATAAATAATTTTATCCGGGAAAACTAATAACTATTGAGTATTTCAAAAAACTATTCGATTCATTTTTTAATAATACATAAATAATCTTTATCCTTTCAAACTATCAAATAATAACTATTCGGTTGTGCCCGTCACTATGGTTAAGATATACGGCCCGAAAACCAAACCACGTTTCAAAAATTAATGCTCGGGTCGGTTTACTTATTGTTACTTAATTTCTTATATTACCTTATCGTTTATGTTTTTACCATGAAAATAACCTTAATTTGATTTTGTTTTAGTTTGAATCTTCAAAAAAGTCGACGATACAAAATTTTAATCTAAAATATCCAGAAGGAGTGCTTCAACAATACTTTGCACTATAACAACGTTATAACGTAAATGGAATTGTAAAAAGTTAATAACTAGACTCGGAATTGTTCGGAACTGAACCAGTTTAAAACGGTTTTTCTGCACAATGACGAAATGTGAGTCACCTATCTGTGAAGACATTATTCAATGCGTATGGCCTCTCGACAATTCGAAGTTTCTCTAGGGTCTTTCGACTAGGAATGTTGACTATGAACTATCGAATGCCGGTCCTACACGCATAGTTGTTATATTTTGTTGATATTCACAAATTGGTGCGTCCGAAAATCACATTATTTTTTCAGTTGCGTGCGAATTTTTTTCATGGTATGTACGAGTAGATTCCGTAAATTTTCAATGATGGGTTTGAGTAACATCTCCCGGTTTTTATCGGGTTTTATTCGGCTTTAACCGAAAGATCCGAGTCCAGTAGTAAATTTTGAATTATGAGTATATCATTTTATTTTATTTTACTATCGTTGTTTATATAAATCGTCTTCTGTTACAAAAGATTCAGGAGAGGTACCGATATGACTGCCGGGTATTATTAGCTGATATAGACGCACTATATTATTGCGGACGTGACTGGAACGTATTACGAGAAAATCTCGATGTATTTTTAATTTTAATTTTCCATGACCGTAATTTGGGGATCGAAAATCGAAAAGCGCATTACTGTTTAAGTATAACATCTAGGTAATATTTTACATTTAAACTCTCGCAGGACCACACAATCGCGTGCCCTTTAGAAATAGAAAAACCCAGTTAAAATTTCATTGTTCGAAATCGCATTAAAAATATGGGTAAAACATAAAAAACATTTCTCGTTTGATGTTAAAAGTCGATTTCGTTATATTTTACTTTTGCATTTTTATTGAGATCTCAAACAAAGTATTGTTGCGCGTTTTGCATGCGAAACAAGTCACGTCGAACACGCACGTAACTATATAATAACATTATTATTATAAGTACTTACTCTATATTGTAGAAATTATTATTTTTTTTTTTTATTCTGTTGAATCATTCCTCTAAAGAATCGTTTTTATCATAAAGGTCATAGAAACATAAAATCTGATATTGAATCGCACCCTTTCATATATTATATTTCATTGAACAAATTATTTGCATCACGACGTTTGTATGAACAAATTAAAATATAAAAATTAATTCTACCGACAAAAACGTTGCCACCATAAATATACTATGAAGGTGATACATTTAATAAAATGTATTATTATTTTTTTTATTACCACTGCGAATAATAAGCATCGACTATTTTTAATTAAACAAAACAAAAACAAATAGTTTATTTTTAAAATGTTTAACTTAATCCCTCACCCGGTGAAACTCTATAAAAATAGTTGTATAAATCGCGAATTGTGACTAATGGTAAAAATCTATAGAATACAATTAGTAGGACAGATATTTTATATGCTTGTACATATTTTTGCATATTATGTTCGCATTTTTGCATTTTAAATGCATATTTTTAAGAGACATTTTGCCTAGCGAATAGAGTATCACATATTATGTTTCAAATTTTTCAAACAAACTAAAACTATTATTTGTTATATTTGAACGACTAAAACAAAGAGTGTTTCTAGCATTTTTATATTTGTTTTGCGTAATCTTAAAAAAAAAGGTCAGGTTAAAAGAAATTTATTTCATACCAAGATACAGATACCAAATCTTTACATTTATTTTGCTTATTTTTACAAATCCAGTCATTTTTTTTATTTTTGGGACTGTTTTATGTCTTTGAGAGGCTTTATGCACAATTTCCTTTTTAAATACAACATTTATATAAATGATAATCATAAATTACAAAATATATGTAAAAAAAATGTTGTTTTCTTAGTGTCAGAGAAGGAATGTTAAATCAAATTTATTTTTAAATCAAGAGAATAATATTTTACTACTCGTATAATGTCTACTTGATTAAATCAATAGAAAGTAAAAATAAAAGTTTAAAGAACACAAAACGTTTTTATTAATTTGGCCATGGCATACAATTAAATAAGGTAGGTAATAATTGTCTTTTTTTTAAAAAAATAGTTAATATTTTTTAAATTAAATCGCTAGACAAACATGTTCAGAGTATTATTTAGGGTTTAAGTATTGGTGAGGTAAGTGCTTGCATATTTAGTAGTTTTGTTAGAGGTGCATGGGACACGTCATAAAGTGCTGCGAATTATTTGGGATTTGCCATTGAAAAAAAAATGTATATTCAAAAAATATTATATATTTTTTAATTAGGAAAATGTATTCAAATATCGTCATCAATTATACAGATATTATTTTCGATTACACATTGAATTCACGACGAAATAAGAAAGCTTCATGATAATATTATCTATTCGATTATTTTCATAACACGGTAAAAATAGATTTACACGTTTGTGAACATACACAAAAACGATACAGACAATGTTTGTTTAGAGCAGAATAATAACTGTTTGAAATAGTGTCTCGAACCACTATCTTGGTAAGATATTAGTCAGATATACAAATTGAAATGTTTTATATTTTGGATAATCTGAACTAAGCATACTATAGTTTATTGTCTTACTTAAATAGTATTTTTTAATTTTTTTTTTTTTGGGGGGGGGGGTGAGGGTTTGTAAAAAAATGTGCTTCCAAAAATCAAAAAAAACTTTCTTGTAGCGTTTTTGATCTCGTTTCAAGTGTATCGAGAAGGTAATTTTTGAATTTTCGTTATATAGTTTTCTTAAAAAATGGGAGAACCGGGATTTTGTTTTTTTTTTTTTTAATTTGTGTTGATTTCTGTGTTACCTCGGCATAGAATCAGTGAAAGTAAAATTAAGATCAGGACTGAACTGAACTAATGGAATAAACCATTGGACCGGGACTGAAATGGATGGTTGATTGTTATCAGTTATAAATAAAATGTATGGTTTTATTTTTTTTTGAAAATTTATCAATAATCGCATTCATATCCAACAGCATATTTCATTATATATGCAAATGTGATCTGTTAATCTGTCATCTTCTTTCACCTCCTTAACCAAAATATCATAGCTAAGATTTCAATCTAACAAAATAAAAGAAAAAAATAAATATGTTAATCCAACCATTTATTCTGCAAACAATTATATTTAGAATATAAAATAACAATACGTGAAAACGTATAGGTTCACGACTAGGTCTTAAAGTATTTTTCTAACCCCACCCACCAATTTTTAATCGTGGTTTTAGTATTTTCGCTTATATATCAAATAATTTAGCTTATAATATAAGCAATTTTTTATAATAATTTTTTTTTTGTTGATTTGTGTTACCCCGGTAACAGGAATGAAAAAAAAAAATGGCGATCGATTATTTTTAGAAATTAGTTGAAAAATATCATGCGGTCATCAATATCGGTCCAGCCGTTCGCGAGTTATAAATGGTCCAACTAACCCGACTTTGTTTTATTTATATAAGATGTTTGTTTATTCGAGGGTTGCCACGGAAAATAAAACTGTTATAATTATTGTTGTTACTATTATTTACACTATTACGGTTTCACAACAGAACACATTTGGTCCGCCGAAGGTGGACAACCCACTTTCCACCCGATTGTTTTCATTCAATTCTAACACGGCCGAAACCAAAAACGAATACGGGTAAAATAATAACAATACAAATTGGCACGGGCAACGCCGGGCGCGGGACAGCTAGTGTGTATACATATAAAATAAATTAACGATAACACGTTATTAAATTATACAATATCCCATATACGTACGCATTAAATTACGTTTGTACGTTATTATAGACATTCGCGTCTCGCCCGAGTATCGGATTAACGTCAGAGTTATCACTTTATTACGATACGTATATTAGGTGTATATTAAGTATACTTGTATATAGGTGCCCGGTGTGGACATAAACGGTATGACCTATACAATAATACTCGCAAAGAAAACAACGCCACGAGATCGTGTGTTTTTTTTTTTTTTTAGTTTCGAAATATTATAATTACTTTCTCGATATTCCCGAGGATTAGTGCTGCACAATATATAGAAGATGGTTCTTTTTCATCGCGATCAATTATTATCTATGGAGATTTAGAAAAAAATTTGTTTAGTTTTTCCATCCATTAAATCTTCAGTCCCGACAAAGAAGGACTTATGTCAATTTTTGAATTTTCTTTTGTATTTTATCCCATGTTTTTTGGTCAAAATGACATAAGTTTACACATTTTAAAACTTAGCCTATTTATAGTATATTATATATTTTCAAAATTTAATTTTATTATATTGAAAACTAAATAAAATTTACTTAAGCCCTCTTTCTCTGAGGCCGAATGGATCTTATTTTATATTTGCAAAATATTAATCCTTTTCATTTTTCCAGCAAGACTCGTAAAGGAATTATTTTGCCACAAATTTCGATTTGCAAAACACTAAAATTTCCGAATTACTTGTACCATTTACGAGTTAAAACATTTAAACCGAAATAGTAATGACTATTTGAAAATTAAAAATCAATAATTATTTAAAGTATAATTGAAGAATCGGGGTATCATTTGAAAACTGGAATGGAATATAACTTAAATTATGTCATATAATTATTGACAAATAAAATGTTAGAATTTGAATTTATTTCAATCCAACGGAGAAATTTGCTAGATCGTGTAAAAAAAAAAAATCTTCCGGTTGGCATAACATTTTACACTGAAAATAAATTGCAAAAAATATATATGAATAACGTAAATTTTACCTTTAATATATGAAGGAGATTATCGTCATCGCGGTGATGTTTTTTTTTTTTCAGTAACAATTATTTCTTCTATTCCCACTAGTATTTATATTTATAAGTGCTGCATAATGAAGTCGTTTATATTTTTCATGCGAAGGTTTTTCTCCGAAGAAAGTGAGTGAATGAAGTGAAAACACAAATTTGCATTATTCTCTCTACATTAATATTTTCAATTTCCAGATCAATGTATTTCATACATATAAATTATTATTAGTATAAGTATTTTTTATGCGATGCTTTTTTTTTTTATAAAGTCAAACATTTTTATTATTACATAATAATACCTATAATATCGTTGGTCCAAAGAAAAATTGCCAAAAAAATTTTGTAATTTAAAAATGAAGGAAAAAAATAATTGTCAAACCTTTCTTTAACGGAACCAAAGATATTTAAACGGTCTCATTTTGTTATAACGTTAGATGCACCGTAAAGAAATTATCACTTGTGTCTATACAATTTTAATTATACAATTCTTGATTAATATATTTTTTTTTTTTTAATGAGATTTTTTACATTGTATGTTAACGATTTCCGGTATCGTACTGAAGACCGCGCAGAGACAGTGCCGATTTACGGACAAGTTTACGGTTTACAGTATAAGTTCCTGTACACACTATAGGTATATAATATACTCGTACGTATGTCGTGTAATATTGAACCGGTGCAGCAGACTCAGAGGCGACAATATGGTAGGTATATATAATAATGAGTTTGCCGGTCGTTTAGATCGTTTATATTAGATCTATACTGCTGCCATCACCCATAAATGCTTTTAAGGAGACAACGACCGAACGACCCCGAGAATAATATACTCGGGTAACTATATAAAGTGGTCGTTCTCGGTGGTCCACGTCCGAGTCTTTTGCATCACTTATACATATCTGAACGGCCGGTGTACATGACACATACGCCGAGAGCGCGATTCCAATCTACGGGCACGTGTATATAGGTAAGTACGCGAAATCCCGAGGAATGCCGTTGATTTTAATTCGCAATACCTATATAAAATATTATTATTACAAGCGAACACGCGACCGACCGAAAGTCTAACAAAACAAAAAAACACTCACTAAACGCGTTTCTAATAAAAAAAAAAAAAAAAAGTAGGTACTTTATAATATTATAATGTCTGAACTTTTTAATCGCGAATATTATAATGTAAGTCAAAGAGTTACAATATAATATATGTCCCAGAAACTAGAAAATGATTTAAAATGCACGCAGTTAAAAATTACCGAAATATTATACTTTAAAAATTGTGTAGACAATAGTGTTTCATAAGTTTCACAAGTCGTTTTCTTATTTACCCAATAGTTTTCATAATAATAATCATAGAAATTTAAAATTTTAATAGATAATGTATATTTGCCTTTTCTAGATGTGATACAATTTTCAGTACTTTTGAGCTATTTGTAGTCATTTTAATTTCATGAGTTTTTTACGTAATGCGTTAGGTACTCTATGGATACAATCGTGAGACTATACAGAAATGCTTAAAAATTCAACAGAAGGTTATAAGGTTTATGAGGACTTATAAGTCTTACTTTGTGGCCAAAACATGTAATGTAATATCATGTAATGTAGTATTAGGTAAATTGCTAATTAATTAGTGCTCAGATTGTACATACTACAGGGAAAGACAATGATATTTTAAAAAATAGAGGGCGAACGTTGATTGTAAGTAAGTATTAAAAATTTGTTTTTTCACATGTTAACGGCATTTTATTCTTGCGCAACGCCTCTCGAGAGTACCTATACATCACGAGTTCACGATACAAAAACTTATGTTATCTTAATATTATATAGGGTGTATATCTGTAGGATTTATCAAATTTTTAATATGTGATTGCATTAGAGAAATTGTCAAATCCTACATATACGGTGTATATTATACACCCTGTATACTATAAGCGCGCGAGTGCACGCATACACACACCATTAAAACCATCAAAAAGTCTCTGCGCAATACGTTAGAAAATTGTTCGCGTGTCCATATAAATATAAATAACCACACTCTACACTAAGGCGGTCAATAAAAACTTTTTGACGTAAAAAGAAAAAAAAAATAATAATAATAAATCCCATAAAACTGCGAATATCGTTATACATCTACTATAAATCATAAATATAATAATAATAATAAAAAAAAAAAAAAACCACCACATAAACAAATACTTTGCGTTGTTTTATACACTTCACAAGAAATAAAACTACTCCAAAGCAAAGTACTTGTAGTATTAAGTATATGATGACGTAACAATGCAATACAGATACCTATATATGAACATTATAGGTAATATTGTATATTTTCGGTATTCAATTCGATCGCTGTGTGCAGTGCATAATGTACATAATATACAATTTCTCTTTAAAATTGGAAAACGTATTATAGAAAATATAAAAGATGACAAGAGAAATAGAGAAAGGGAGAGAGAAAGACAAAATATTGTGTGTGTCAATGCGCTACATCTATAATACTTTGGTAAACCTTAAAAAATCAAAAAAAAAAAAAAAAACCCAACCACATCGTATTATTACTATTATTCGAGTTGTAAAAATAATATATTATATTATAGAGAAAAAGTGTGGAGGATGACACGGTGATAAATCGCATCGAGGAGCATAATGATAATAATAAATATTATATTTTCTCTTATTAACGGGTGTGTGTTAACAACCGTTTCAAAAATATAATATCTTTATTATTATATTATTTATTTTCGTAGGCTGTAAAAAAAAAAAAAATAAAAAATAACAATAATATTTTTTTTTTAAAAGGCCCGTACTGCTGACGGATATTGTTTTGGAAGGAGAGTTGGATGAGAGGATATATAGAGTAGGTAATTTAATTTATAACTGTACGCAACGATGAACCGTTTTTATCGAAAAACTATTCAGAGTGTTATTATTATAAATCGTATTAATTTTTTCCCTCGTTGCGATACCCAACGTTATTCAGATATCAACGAAAAATACACAGTTAATTGCCAGTTCTTCTCATCTATTAAGAAAACTACAAAGGCAAATGATCCCCCCCCTCCTTAATACACTAACTCAATCAAATGAAAGCCGATGAAAGAAACGAATACTTACACTATTTTTATTGACCATTGTTACAATACCGAATTAATCACGAAATGATATTATTATTAAAACAAAAAATAATAAAAAAAATTGTTACTATTATTTTTTAAAACAAGAAGATATGGAATATTTTAACAGTTACGGACCCGGTGTAATTAATAATGCACGCGAACAAACAATGAATACTCCTTGTCTCCGCAGGCGAGCAGAAGAAAATATTTCTAGTGTTATAACATTTATGAAATATTTCTAAATATTCTGATTATACATCTCTACATCGTCGTCGTCGTCGTCGCCACCGCCGCCACCGCTCCGTGTGCACTTGATTATTTATACGGTCCACGAGTTTATGGTATTGCAATAGTATAATATAAACATATAGAAAACAATCGTGGTAAACAGCCGTACGGTTTTAACAGTTAGGTACAGCTATAGGTTATAGTACTCCTATGTTATTGTTGAGTATTATTATTCATATTATAATAATCGATACTGAATTTGCAAAAGTCGGCATACTTTGCACCGTGGGTGTACGCCACCGTTCAAAGTATGAGAAAATAAGTATCAAAAAGTTATAGAATACGATATGACTTTTTGAATTCTAAGCGGAGCGAGGAATGTATTGGTTTTACAACGATGTTTATTTTTTTTTTCTGTAAACAACTTTTCTACTAGACATTTTGTTCCGATTTTCAAGTGTAACATTTTTCTGAAAGAAAATATGATTAGGATGGTACTTTTTGGAGGTCAATTTTTTGATTTTCCCGGTTTATTTAATAAATGGGAAAAACCGTAATTGTAAAAAAAAAAGAAGGAACATTTACGAAATGTATTATTTTCAAATCGTAAATATTACAGCAACATTTTCAAAACATGCATAACCGAACTCCACTCAGAATCAATTTTCATTAGCGATGATTAATCGTTACGTACAGATACACATTCAATTACCCTTTTACCTTCCCAACTTCTCACTCGACAATATGTCTGTTTTTTTTTTTTTTTTTTCGAAGATTGGTCTATAATAAATCGATTAACAACAAATGTTTTCTCCGGATTTCCCTGTTGTCTGTCATGTCCATGAGCTCTTTAAAATAAGTGACTCCCACATCTTTCATTAATTGGCTGACGTAGGTACCTCATTTTTTGTTCTTCCTCGCTATATCTCATCATGTGTCCTATAATTGTTTTTTTTTTTTTGTCAATTATTAAGAAATATGACCTCACCCACCAACCAGATAAAATTCCCTGCCAGAAACCAACACTGCTGTTGATGAACGGAAAAAAAATTCCTTATAAAAAATTAGATTATAAATAAACATAAAAATCAAAAATTTAAACGTATTAAACATTAAATAACCGACCCCACACTACGCATCATGAGTAGGCCATTGCTGTTAGCGTGAAGTCAAGAAGGTATAGGATAGAAGATAATTTAGTATGTATACATTTAAAGTATAGCGATAAATCATTGCAATCAAAAACTGAATCGGAGTGGAGCTTGATGAATTGCGGTAAGGTTATAATATGGCCGTATTTTGTTTTACCTTGTAAACAAACGTAGGTAACCTCGAAAACAACAATAAAAAAACCTACATATCGTCATTTAGTGTCAGGTTTTTTATTTAATTTTTGGAAAAAATACTGAATATAGAATATTTTTCCAAATACTGTACAGCCGAATGAAAGTTTACATCTTTTAAAGTACGATAACACGAACAATGGAAAATTTGTAATATTGTTTTAAACCGAAAACCCGTTACTAATACGCGGATTTAATCTGCCATAAAATCATATTGATAATAATTTATTATTTTACTTACGTTAAAATTTGATAAACAAATGTATTAGGGTGACCAAGGATTTTTTTTTTCTCTTTTCGTACTGTTATGAAAGTTCGGCTGAGTAAATAAAATTATTTTTCTAAAATATTCAGATCTTTATAACGTTTTCTAAACATCACGAGCGTCACATATATAAAAATAGAAATTATTTTGGTTTTAATTTTCACTTAATTATAATCATTTATAAAAAAATATACATATTTATATAATAATAATTAGCTCTTAAAAAGAAATATACTAAAAAAAATACGCTCATTTAGTTTGTAGAAAATTAAATTGTTCAACTTATTAGTTATAGTTTTGAAGGGCGTTTCATGAAAAATTTCAATAATTAAATTTTTACGAGCTAAATAAGAATAATTTTGTGTTGTTTTTAAAAATATATATGTATTTCTTCTTTTTATGTTACCTAATTATTTTTTAATATTTTTGTTGTTTTTTTTTTAAAGAAATTGATAATTTTTAGATTAAAAAAATAAAAACTAATAAACATCTATTTTCGAACAATTTATTGTTCTCTAGAAATGTATAAAAAGATCAAAACATTTGAAGCAGACTTATTTTTACACAGCCGAACTGATAATATCACGAGAAAAAATAAAATTGAAAAAATAAAATTCTAGTCCACCGTAAAGTATATATTTAAGGGTAAGTATTATACGTTCAAGGTCGATTGTTCCAAAATTAAAAAACTGTACAGACGCGGTACATATTGCGATATAGTAGTATTTGAACATTAAATGCAAACTAAAGTGAGAAATAACTTTATGAAAACCTCGTTGTTTACATATAAAAAAACAAAACCGACCGAATGATTTATTATTGACAATAATAATATTATATTAATGAGCATAATGATTAATCAACACGTGGTAAATTAAAACATAATCCACCAGACAAATATTGTATGTATGCAATTCCCGAATTCCCTCGGGCCTGTTTTCCCTGACATTGATTTGTGCGTTTCGCTTATACTACAGTATTTTAGTATAATTAATATCGACCGATTAGCAGTGTGCAGACGAGTATTCGGCGTGTGTAAGTAGGTGTACAACAAAGATACGATTTCAGATCGTAGACATATCGAAACCGTTGTGATAATAATAATTTGTCTAAGTAAAATTAATTGTTTTTTTTTTTTTTTTTTAATTTATAAATGTTTATTACTATTTATATATATATAATTATTAGAATACATTCTAAATTCGCCATAATATTTTTACATATACGAGATATTATAATACATTCTATTATGTAATTGATATTATAGTGGATAAGGATAACTTCGACACCTGTTGCTCAAGCGCAATATATCATTTATCCGCGTTTTATTGGCGTGACGTATGCTGAATTGTCGATAAAAATGTATAAATCATTCGAAGTTATATCGTTTATTTAAAGAAAACAAAATTTTGAGCGAAATAATCATAATAATTATATTACCATGGGAAATAGTACCTATTCGATAAAATCGAAAAAAGAAAAATTAATAGTATAATGATTCCGACGATAAAGATGCAAAACTATAATTATTTAAAAAAAAAAAAAAATATAGACATCAATATTATATATTTATTGCTTTAACACAGTGTTTTATAGAACGGGTTACAGAAACTAGTACCTATATATGCATAGTATATTAAAAAAATAATGTTATTTTTGTATATTACAATTAATTATTCCGGAAATATGATTTTTTTTTTTTTTTTTTTTAAGCAATTTTAATATTATAATAATACTGATTCAAAATAATTGATATTGAAAACGTAGTGCAACGTATCGTTAACTAAAACAGGTATAAGTGATGGGAGAAATCCGAACTTAGCAGTTCGGATTTGCAGAAATAAGATTTAGGATTTTGAAACTTTGATTTTGGATTCTTTCAGGCATTTTTTATACAATTCAGGAACTAATCATATGATTACGGATTTTGAAATCTAAATTTAAAATTCTCGTATTTTTAAATTTCCGAAAACCGTATTTTTGAATTTTAAAATTCGAAATCCGGACTTATGTCACATCACTATTAGGACGTGTACTAGCGATGATTTTAAGAATAATTTAATTTTGGTATTTTCCAACCGGTATACAAAAGATATTATCTTATTTTATATTTTATATTATAATATCTTCGACGATATTATCTTATTCATATAAAACGCAAATCGCTACTCCAGAAAAATTGTGTTTAGGATATTCGGAATAAAAACGACATGGAAATATTGTAGTAAATAAATATCGTTATAACTTCGTCAAACGCACATTTACCGTCTCTGTCAGTCTAAATAGATAATGTATAGCAAAAATGTGTTTTCTTACTTCCAACAATTGTCAGATGAATAAACTTGACTTTAGAGACAAAATAAACAAGAATTAAACAGTATTTTAATGTTTTTTTTATGTCACGTTCACAACGAAACTTTTATTTACAAGACAAAAATGACAAATGCAACCGAGACGGACTTTTAGGTGACTGTAAGTACTGCAATCCTCTTCCTCCCCCCTCTGCCGCCATCAATTATAACCCGAAATCTCCGCGTATGAATATAACGACCGGTCTGCAGTTTAAAAAATAACCACTCTGTATGTTGAGTACATACTGCAAGCCGTCGACACAGGAAACGCGATAGTTTTATTCGGTATTGCGAACTTCCACGCCGGAGGCTAAGCGGTCACTCGCGACGAGACTTACGACACTCTTTCATAGTGCGCACGCGTTTCAAAAACAATGCCTTTCGCGCGCGCATTATTGTTCGCGATACGCGCTCGGAATAATAATAATAATAATAATAATATTATTATTACGCTGAAGCTATCACAATGTGATAATATAATACACGTTATTATTATTATTATAATTCGTGTTAATCTCATTATTATTATTATTGCCAGACCCGCGGAGGCGCGTAAGTATAATCCGCCAAGTTTCGCGCCACGCCGCAACCGTATCAATTATATTGTTACACGTGCACTGCCTTATACGCCGACTCGAGATACGGCCGTCAACTTTTATTTTATTATTATTATTGTTCCACGGGATGACGATTGTTGAGGATAATTACACATACTCAAGTTGTCCCACAGATATCTGATAAATACAATAGCTGTCCGATGTTTATTCATGTTTTCCTTTTTGTAATAATTATTTGAAAACGATTCTAAGCAGAGTTCGATTATGCACGTTTGAATTTGAAAAACCATATTATTTACGATTGGAAAATAATACATTTCGTACATTTTCCCGTTTTTCCGACGTTTTTTTTTTTCTGGTTTTCCCAATTTATTATTAAAAAATAAGGTGTTTTAAAGTTCTGAATTTATATTTGAAGCTAGACAGTAAGTAATAGTAACTAGCACAGACTAAATTATACAGGACTGGAAACGAGCACTAATAACGTGACTAGTAAAACAAACGTTTAATATCGGGTACCGGAGTAACCTTTCCTTTATGAACCATATAACGTCGTCTTGGCGGATTTTTTTTTTTCAACTAGACACTTCACCAATGATAGGTAATGTACCTAGTTCCAAAAAAATAAAATTAAAACAACCAGCACATCCAGTTGGTGTTTGCGGACAGCCCACCACGCCCGTCCTGCTATTTCCAGTATCTACTGTATATTGTATACTTATTCCATAGCAACTAACTAAACAGTTAAAAGTCACTTTTTAGTAATTCGAACTTTTAACAGCTTGTATGTTGCCCATCAATTAAAAATATTTTAAAAATGAGAAAATTAAATTGATGTGCATTACAAGTGCTAAAAGAGTCATGTATTATACGATTTTAATACTACTTACTCTTCCTTTTCTCTCTTTCGCGTTTATTCTATTTGAAGTTAACCACCTGCGTTCTAAACTGCCACTTGATCCGATCTCCCATATCGTACTCACATACACCCGATGTCCTTATATTATTCTCGATCCTATCTAATCACCTATTTTTCGAACTTCCATAACCCTTCTTTCCTCCATACAACCTTTTTTCGTTAAAACAGGCGATGTACACTCTATGGTCATAGTCACGAACATAGTAGACGAACATGTTTTAAATATATTAATTTCATTTAATTATAATTTGATTCAAATAAACGTTAACGAAGCTGATTAATATTGTTATTGTATACATTTTTTTGAAATATGTTAATTTATTTTCGGAGATATTAATATTGTTTGGGCTATTCGCAAAACGGAACACTGTGTGGCAGTGGTGATAAAGTTGTGGAAACCGTTGTACAAACGCGTTTCCTTTCACAAGCATAACATATTAAAACAAATACACACACCCTGTATATAATATAATATTATGTGCGACCTCTGACGGGAAACGTGTTTGTTTTTTTTTTATAATATGCAAATGCTCTCCTGCATATATTTTAATGTTTATCGAACGGCTAATGATCAACGGCCGCGGTACCACCCCGTCGTCGGATAATAACTGTCACGGTTTACCTATATACGCTAATATCTACCAGTCGATCCGAAAATCTTATTATGCGAACTATTGCAAAACGTTGTGATGAAAAATGTGATCGTTATTGTTTCACTAATATATTACTGTTGTGCAACTTGCAGTATGATATTTTTCGCATCGATTTAACAAGAAACCATCATGGGTATTTTAGATATACTCTCGTCACTGAATCGTTTTGTTTTATTCGTCGACGTTTTTTTTAAAAAAAAAAAAAATATTATTTTAATATTTGTTCTAATCCCGAGAAATTCACAGTTATAGTATAAAAAAAAAAAAAATAAATAAATACACATCGATATTATAATATATATATTAAAGAAAATAAAAGAATATATTTTGCGACGAAAAAAATACTTCATAAAAAATCTATACGCATTAAATCATTTATAAAATGAGAATATTACGGTTTTAAACATTTTTCTTTTCACGTAGGTGTTTGTATGGTTCTAAAAAAGTGCATGCATACATTTATAACTGTAGTTTGCAAATAATCAAGCAAAAGAAATAAATAAATAAAATTACTGAAAGGTATTTTGTATTTTATCGACACCAATGAGAGACCCCCCGCCAGTCAGACCCCCTTTGTGATTATGATAAAATTTCTTCTAAATAATAGGTATCTTATAATAGATACCATCAATATATACATATTTTTTTTGTAAAATCTTCCAGAAAAATGTTAAAAATCCACCACTGCGGTACACGTAGGGTTTTTGGTTATTTTTGCAACGGAAATCTATATTTTTTTTTTTTATTTATGGATTACCTTAATGGCAGATGAAAATAAACAACAGTTATCATTAGTTAATTTAGTCGTCACGAAGCAAGAAAGGATCGTTTTTTTAAAAATAAATTACCAAGCAACAATGCGGTACGATAGGAACGGGATAATGGAAATTGGAAGTCGCAGGAAGTCACGTAGAAAAACGGGAAGAGTGGGAAGGAAAGACACGTTTGTACCTATTATTTTTTTTTTAAATTTTTTTTGTTGACAACGAATGCTACACAATAATACACAGTCTTGTCCTGCGATAATAATAATGTGATATCAGTATACGACACCAGATTGCTGTAACCAGCGGTGAACACAATAAATACCTATAACTATAATACATATTATAACATTTTTAGACGGCATCACGGCGATAATTCGAAAAATGTAAAATCATTATTTTTTTAAGCTCGCCCGTTACATGAAATATATGTATAGGAGGTGCCTATACCTATATGCGTGCAACAAATCCCCTCGAGTCCGAGCTTCATAAATACTATTGTTTTTTTTTCTTTACGAGGTGAACTGGTTTTTCAACTATACGACGACGACGACGACATGTGGTGTCCGGTCCTCCGTATAGCAATAAGGATAAAATTCAAATATCGTTGAACATTGTCAACTATAATAATATAGTATAACCTACATAGGTACAAGTATTATAGATATACAGATACCATTAAGTTGAAAACCGAATGTCACAGTGTTATTTGCTATTATTTCCCCCGCGACCCATGGAAACGACTTTATTCGATGTTTTACATATTGTTATTATTATCACCTATTATCATTTACTATGTCCGTACACGGAGTGATCCATTTATTCATGACGAACCAAATTTTTCTCGGAGTATTTTTAGTTTATTCGATTTATTTGTTTCCGGTTTACAATCCTTATATATCTTTAGTCCCAGGCTGTATTGGGACTAGGCGTTTTAAATCCACGCGATCTCCCGCATGTCCCTGCCACAGTCCCAGGGAAGAAAGACTTAAGTTAATATTGTATAGTTTTCAATAAATAAGCAAAATTAAATTTTGAAAATATATACACTTGTACACAAATCAATGCACTTACACACTAAATATACTTTTTCTAATTTAGACCGAATTCAGAGGGAAAAACTGCATTGGCAAAATTATGTAAAACAAAACAAATTCCAAAAATTGACTTAAGTCATTTTTTTTTAAACCAAAGATATCTACGGAATCTATTAAGAACTGCATTTCAATGCTATTTTTAATTGTTTATTCTTACTCGTTATACTTTAAACGAGTGTACTTTTAATTTTTAAATATGATCTCTTCTTAAATACAGGTTCAAATATAGAATATTATTATTCTAAAAACGTCGGTTTCAATAAAAATTATAACATCTGATTTGTGTTTATGAGTTGTAACAGTTTAAAGTTTAGACTGTAGGAAAGGACTTCACATCCATCACATTCAGATCATAAATTATTGATAACCTTGCTTTACTAGTTACGCTTCCGCGCTAATCTTTTAGTGTTAAATAACTTATATATGGTCAATCCGATGTTAGTATTTTACTGTGTTCAAATTGTTAGACAAATATTCCCTATTCGAAACTGTGTTTAAAATAAGAGGAGGTTCATATTTGAAAACCAAGATTGTATACTTATTTAGAATATTTTAAAGTATAATTATTCAGCGTAAAACCTAACCTAGGTAACCTAACGATTCCGAAATAACTGAGACATAAACATGAAATCGAATTTACTTAAAATCCTTCGAGAAAATCGCTAATTTGCGATATGCATAAATCACTCTGTATACACTATAGCTGTGTATTATATTATTATCACACACGTGCATAATATATCATTTTCGTATACGCACAGAAGAAAAGTACGAAAGAAACACGGTTTATTAAGAAATCGGAATATCTAACCGTAAAATAAATCACTGAACCGCCTTCCTGCAGCAGCGGTTATACATAGGGGAGGTCTCGTGTGCGTTGATCTCGTCCAAACCGTTGAGTGATGTAATTTTATCGAATCGTGCGGTCTTTGGCCGAGAGAAAAAACATATCCATTATATATGTTGTACGCATGTCTTATAATAAAGCCGTACGCGCTCGTTTAACGAAGAGAAAAAAAAAACATTGAAATCCATTTAAAAATGTCGATATTGTATTAAAACAACATGTAAAATAATACGCATTTAATACACGATATTCTATACGGTCACTATTACCGACTTTAAATAAACTGAAGTTTAAAATAAAATAAATAATTTTAGTGCGTGTTTGTAAAACAAAAGAAAAAAAAAACCGAGACGAATGCCGTCGGTTTGTCACGTATTATTTGTCGGTCAAAAAACGCGTTTATCCAGTAAAAATTATTATTAAGGGAATTAAATACCGAAATTTTCTTTTTTTATCCAACCGATACTCAGTATTATAGTGATTTAGTCTGGTAACAGATTTTAATTCAACGTGAAGTGTACGAGATCGGTAAAACTACATTTTTGAGTTTAAGAATTTAGTTTGATTTTTTGTAAACACTTGTGTAATTAATTTTAAAATTTTAAAATCACATTTTGAAGTATTAAAAATTGAAATTGAAACAATTGTTCTCTGATTAACCTTTGGCCGTATTCATGTACATTTCATGTTGAATACAAATATGTTTTTAAAATTCGTATCGCTTCACTAAATCGATCGGAAAACTTGTTAAAAAATTGCAAAAACATTTTTTTTTTTTTTTAAACTAATTTCTTTCAAACTTGTATCTCTATATATCAATGATCATAGACGTAACCAAATCTATTTTTTTAATGGATGTCATACTGTCGATGGAGCAAAAATTAGGAAGGTAGGCTATAAAGAGTAATTTAATTCATATCTAAACGCAATAATATAAAATTCTGAGAAACGATTCTGAATGAAAAGTTCGGTTAAACACGTTTAATGTTTTAATATGCCGCGATTTTGACTCAAAATTTGCATTGTTTTAAATTCAAAAATGTATATACCTACACATCATTCGTTTTATAAAAATGGTGATTTGTTTTAAAATTTACCACATCTAGAAAAAAAGACTAATATAAAGATATAGTCGATGAAAATTTCAGGTTTTTACGACTATTTATGTAACTGAATTAAAACAACTTTAATTGGGCACAGGAAAAAAAATTAAAAGAACAAACAGATATACTTCGCACTATTGATGAGTTAATATTGTAGCAATGTATATTTGTATGCAACGATTAATAATTTCTATCAAAAATCGATTCTGAGCGGAGTTTGGTTATACATTTTTCAAAAAACCATAATATTTATGATTTGAAAATAATACATTTCGTACATTTTCCGATGTTTTTTACGATTTTTTCCCGTTTTTTCCATTTATTTTGAAAATCCCTGGAAATATCAAAAAATGGCATCTTTAAAGTATCGCCCCAGTCAAATTTACTTTCAGAAAAGGCACTATACTTGAAAATCAGAGCAAAATGTATGGTAGAAAAATTGTTTAAAGAAAAAAATTATAAACATCACTGTAAAACCAATACACTCCTCGATCCGCTCGGAATCTAAAATACACACATCATAATCAAACACATTCTTCGTTTTACTCAGAATCTAGAAATTAAAACATCCTACTCGCGATATTTACACCAAAAATATTTACGGCCATCACCTGTCGCATTATAATTGCACTGATTTCATTATGATTGCAAGCGTTAATGCGGTGTTCTTGAATAAATTATCATTTCTTCCCCCGCTCTCTCGTAATACTCTACAACATTATTTAACGTGCGAAAAACAGTCTCGCGGACACAATAATCATAATAACAATAATATGCGGTCAGAGATTAAAAAAATATATAATAATAATATTCTAATGTTATTTCGGCTTCAGGAAGTCGACTGCGGGCCGCACAAGTGACCGTTAATAATTAACGAGTCGACCGTGCGTGTTTGCGATGGCCACATAATGTTTTAATGATAAATAACCGTTTGTGCGGGTATAGATGACATAATACGTGTGTTCATTCATCGAATGAATCAAATCACTCTCTGTACAGTAGTCATTAATAGACGTAGTACGAGTCTTATACAATGTTATTAAGAGGAAAAAACAAAAACCAAAAGAAAGAAAAAAAACAGTAAAAACTCGCGCACTTACAGACGTGATGCTTAAGAGGACGCTCGCACCCGTATCTAATGTCCCAATCTAATTAAAATGTAACAAGGCAGAATACGTATACTAATATGGCTGTATTATTTATTCGTAACAATTTTTTAGAAATAAAGCTTCGCGCAGCCCCTGCATAATATAACAATCTTTATATTTTATTATTTGTGTTTAAACTTCAATTTCAACCTAAACACTAATATCTACATTCCATGAGTTGCGTTGTTGTCCGTTAGTTTGACAGTAGACACGGTTGTGGCATCCTCTAACGTCAGATTTCAACCTTTTTCTGGATTATTTATCGATTTTTCGGGACATTTCGCACCGTAATTATATGATGCAATATGTCAATAGCTCCATAAATTGAACTGACCATTTTGTAAACCAAACGAGAAAAAAAGTAAATTTATCCCAACTTTAGAAATTTCTCAATAGGTCCGGTAGGTTATTGAAGTCTACCGATTAACCAAGATTACAACCGCTTGAATGCCACCTTTGGGTGCGCAGAAGACGACATATGACAACGTTTTTTTTTTATTGTAAAAGATTATTTAAATAATATAAATATTATATAGTATACGGATTGGGTTTATATAATATACAATAGATTTATCGATTTTCTACTTTATGTAGCCGTTCGTTCTTTGCCCTTTTTATGTCTAAACCAGATTTACCAACATTTTCCCGCTATAGTTTACCCGGATTTAATAATATACTTCAGAGGCTATTATTGGTACGCATCACACACCACCAACATGATATTTTCTTTGTTATCGTTTTTACGCACTCATTATATTAAGTATTATATGCCTACCGTCGTACCTACGCTGCAAATTGGTAACAATTAATCCTATCCCTATTAATGGCCGTTTTCACTAATATAAACGTCGATTTTTAAACGAAGTATATGAAATAACCAATCAACGTGGTCAGCAATCAGCTATAAACTCAGTTTAAAAATTAGATAAACAAAAAAGCGTTTATGTTTACGAGAACGGCCCTAAGTATGTTATCCAAAATATTCTAATATTCATAATAATTCTACAAACGCAAGTAGTTTTAGATTTATTTAACAATTTATATGTTTCACCCAAACTATATTTTATTGAGGTTTTCGAACTTGTTTCTTCCTCATAACAAATACACGGTCGTATTACTATGAGGTACCTGCATAATGTTTTCTATGGTGTCCTGAATTTAAATTATAAATATATCTTTAACTTCGTATTCCATACGTATTTTTGAACAGCGCAACCTTATCTGCCAATTATGATTTTGGCTAAAATTTAATCAAAAACTTTTAAATTTGTATTTATATTTAATACTCCAAATTTAGTTTCAAATTGTTTTCTCGCCAATCAAAATAAAAAGCCAGAAGGGGGATTTGACACCCGAATCCCCCTATGATTACGCCACTAATACGGATACCGTTATTACATCCAAAAATTATATTTCGTTATACCACTGTTCCTACTCGGGTACGCAGGAATATATTTCAATTTCGATACAACAAAAACAAACAGCACCGTTCCGAGGAATCCAAGAGGTTATGTAAGTATCGGTACGCCTATAATGTAAGTTGCACGTAGCCTCCGGGCGATAATAATATGCGGCCTAAACCATAAATCCAATGCTGCCAAAGTGAGTAATTGCAATCAGATTAAAAAAAACGTAAATAAATAAACGGGAGGGGGGCGGACTTTGTTTCTGCGAACGGTCATGAAACGAGAACGTTTTGGCATAAAATACGAGTCGTAACTGACAGACCGCGCGTGCTAAATAGAGCGCATCGAAATAATAATACCATACCGACCTGCAGCGGTACATTTACTTTACATTTGTACTAGCAAAGATCATTTGCTTACAAACGATAAGGGAACCTCTGGTATTTCTTGTAAAACTATTCGGTTTTATAATAATTTTGTTTGAAGTAAAATCAACTTGTATTCGTATAGATATAGGTGGTGGATCATTATAATCGAAAAATCATCTGATGTAAATTGAAAATCAAAAAAAATTAAAAACGATAAGCCTTCATTTGTTTTCAACTTTTGTAAAAACACTATTTGGAATCCAGAAAAAATACTTAGAATAAAATCCACCAGGTGGAATTCTGCATCTTTCGGGGTACTGCGTAAACAAATTAGAGTGTTTCACTCGCTAAAAATATGTTTTCAAAAAAAAAAATCTATAAAAAGTAGTACAATCGAAATTATTAAATCTACTGACTGGTAAGAAAAACAAATCATTAGTATAGTTAGTTTCTTTACTACACAACAAGAGTTAGAAAAAAAAAATTATATGCGGTCATAAAAAATAATAATAAAATAAACGCGATAGTAATAATTAACCGGAAAAACTAAAAGAATGAATAGTAAATCAAATAACAAATAACAATTCCGCGAGACTATAGTATAAAACGATACATGTTCTGAGTCCCATATCGAAATGTCACTCCGTGTTCTACGTCAACGATGGATAAAAACGGATGATTGATTACCCCGGCTACACTATTCCTCGGGGACAAGGATTGCCATTTTTTAAAATGTTTTTTTCACGTTATTGACTTCAGATATATAGATATAGCCGTATAGGTACATATTATATGTATCTCTGTAGGTACTATAATAAAGCCTATGTAATATAGTAAAAATTATAAAACGCTAAAAATTACAGTCGATAAAAAAATTAATAATACACTTAGATACTATACACAACTTACAATTACAGTCGACTATTTTAGATTCTGTCTGAGCGAAGGTATGTTTACTTTTACTGGGATGTGTGTGTAAAATATTTATACTAGAAATCTTGTTCGAACCAAAAATTGAAAAGAAAGTTTCTTGCAGCAGATTTTTCGATCTTATTAGCGCATCTAAGATGTAATTTTTTAATTTGCCTTGTAATTGTTTTGATAAATGGGAAAAACTAGCAATATGTTGTATAATTTTTTGGGGATTTCTTGATAACTGGGCAACATGGACAAAAATACGATTAATAATACTCTGCTAAGGTTCGTTTTTTGTGAGTAATGGTTTTACCGTTAAGTACAGACATAATATTATTTTATATTACCGTTCCCTTCTTAAAAAGTAACACGCCTAGAGATGTAAGTTTGAAAATATTCATGAAAAATGTACGTCACTAGACACACCTATCAGCAATGTCAGCCTGTTTTTCATTCGTGTCACTAAAGTAACATAAAAATAAAGCAAACAAATTCAATTCCAGATTCCGATTCTGAGCGGAGCGAGGAATGTATTGGTTTTATAATGATTTTTAATTTTTTTTTATTTGTGAACAACGTTTTTACCATAAATTTTGATCCGATTTTCAATTGTAGTATTCTGAAAGAAAATTTAACTGGGGTAGTACTTTAAAAATGACATATTTTGGTTTTCAAAGGGGTTTTCAAAATAAATGGGGAAAACCTGGAAAAAACGTAAGAAAAACGGGAAAATTTTCAAATTTTATTATTTTCAGTTTTGTATTTTTTTAATATAAAAATATTCGTAGATACTTGAAAAAAAAAATTCCGAGTTGCAAAACATCGGAGACAAAATGATGAAAACATTTAAAACTAACTCGTAATTTTTTTGGTTCATACTAAAAAAGTAACTCGTTAAGTTACAAGTTACAAGAAAACTAAGAGTAACTTACAAGTTACAAAGTTATTGATTTTAGTAACTTTGTAACTAGTTACTGCTCAGCGTTAATTATTCGTTGGAGTAAGGCTGTGCGTGGCAATAATTTAGAATTCATTTATCGAGTTCCGAGGTTTCAGAGACTCAAGGTTGTCTTTTTATTTAACACGGAGTGCCTATAGCATAATAATACCTAATTATGTATTAACATCATTATTACATAAATAATCGCTTAATATGCATCATTCGATACCTCGTGTTTTGGCAAAATTGAGTTTACAGTACTTTCTTAATTAAAATTTCTAGTGGAATCTTTAAGTGCAATAGCAATGCAAGGGTAGTTCTTTGAATCTAAAGACTCGTAGATTTTTTTAAATAGATGAGTGGGTGTCTAGGTCGGATAGGTGGGCGTTGGATAACTAAACAGGAAGTATAGGTACTTGAAGTAGAGTCAGTTAGCTTATGATTAATTGGTTTTGTAAAAACCGATTTATTTAATAATAACAACACCTATATAATATAATACGAGTAAATTACTTTTTTATATGAAAGAGACAGAATTTGAGTCTGTCATCAGTAAATGGATTGATGGGTGGGTGAGTCAAATAGTTTCGCCAGACCCACTAATATAAGTTCACGCCACTATCGGTTTAGTGTATACTTTATCGTAATCACCAAGAAATCTGCTATCTATAGAATGGTTTGTACGACTCGGTGTTTTTCAACTATACACCGCAAGGAAATAATAAGTAATTGTTCATACATATTTCGTGTAATTTTTCAAGTTTGTGTTAAATATGAACTTACTATGAAATTAGTTACGTATAAACCAGTTTTTAGACACTCCTGAAAAGCCGTGAAAAATAGCACATCGGATGTTGAACTTTTCAAACGACGATTTGGTTTTTATCTAATAATATTTTAAATCAGATGTCTATTATACAATTAGATTTCTGTTATCGTACTTCATACGCTTTAACACTTTATGCAATTTTTATGACTAAGAATCATTATTCTATAAGTCGCGCGGTACCTATATCACAACGGTAAAGGAAAAAAAAAATCACTTAATTAACACCAACAGTACCTATACCCATATCGTGTATTGACCATAAACATGGTCGAACGTAAAAAAAAAAAAAAAAAAAACATTCCAAGAACACGGCGGGATATACAGAGACCGCATGCCAACGCGTATTCGAACAAAGCTACTGAGAAACATAACAATATAATAAAGTTATTGTCAACTGGGTCCAGTACAGTCGGTACATAGTATAAATATTATAATCGATAAAAATAAACAGAGTAATATATTTTTTTTTTTTTTTTTATCGCGATTATCCACTGGGATATATTGAGTAAATTTGATTGGTTCCGACTTTATAATAATACGTACAAAAACAATTTAATGGTTGTTTTGTTTACAATATTTTCAAAAAAATTTTAAATCAAAATTTAAACTTTTAATTAAAAGCCCCATTTTTTTTTACTTTGATTAGAAAATGGAATAAGTGTCTAAACATTTTAGTCCACGTAATATATTTAATGAACCGTGTGTGTAGCTCATTATAAGCAGCAGAGTTATAGAGACAATATTATACTGAAAGGGGACAAAAGTAAACTAAAGGCTTTTGACTGTCGGTGCTGGTGAAAGTTATTAAAATATATCTCTTGGACGTAAACAGTATCAAATAAGATGAAGTGTACCACGGGATGAACGATAATAGATATGAATCTATATGGAGGACAGGATGATCCTGGATAGAAGAAAGAATACTGGATAATAAAACATATGAATAATTAAAATAATGGAACGGAATAACAAATATAAAAAAAAAAAAAAAAACGAACTATTTTATTACTTTACCACGACTTTTTTTTTAATACTATTACTTATTATGAACTTTATGTTAAACTTTCAAATATTTTGGCAAAAATCAATTTTATCAACATAAATACAAATAAAAACTGAAAACTCTCGAAAATTTCAAACGTCTCTAAACAACTCGAAGATCGCGAATAGAATATTTTAAAAATTCTAACACGTGTAGAAAAGGCTAACATGAGTATTATCTAAAAATATTAAAAGTCTACAGTTATTTTTAACCTTATCAAAACAAAATCGAAAACAACGAAACTGTTATTAATAAAAAAAAGACCGATTCAGGGTACCAGTTAAATCCAAAACTCTACAAAAAAAAAAAAAAACTTTCTCGTGGTTTTTTTTTTTTTATTGGACCAGGATTTCTTTTACAAAAATCGTTTACTAACAGAAAAAAAAAAAAAAAAAAAACACATAATAATATGGTAAAACCATTAAAACCGCTTCTCGCCTCGCTCAAACACCGCAAAATACGTCTACACAAATCGTACACTGCTCAGAATCGTTTTCGGTCAACAACGGCATACCGTTACGTACGGAACGGAGATCGCTCTTCGAATATCCACCCATCCGACTTCCACCTCCCACCCCCCCCCGAAAACAACGGCGCGCAGCCCGGAATTCGGCCGTACTACATAATATCGGCCTTTTATCACGTTTTCGCTGTCGTTATCGTTTCCGTTTTGAACGCAATTACCGCAGACGGGAGGCACTACGCGCGGCGTAACAACGATTTACTTCGGACCGTTGCCGCGGAGAAAGCCGCACAAACGACGGCGATAGTAATATATTATTATAGCGCGCTGTTTGTGAGTCTCCGAACACGACGGCGGCTTTTGTAATTTGTCGCCCCGGACGGTCGTTTTTTTTTTTCTCCACTCGCGATACTGTCGCACACGCCGATTTCGCGGAGAGGAAAACGAGTTGTCCGCGCGCGACGCGACATTATTATATCGTAACCGTATTATCGTCGTGCCGCCGTTACGATACCGCCGTCGTCGGTGACCTATAGCCCCGGCCGCGCGGCGGCGTTTATTTCGTTTTTGGAAAGGTAATCGACCGCCGCCGCGGAATAAAACCGATCGATAACTGTGTAATATACGCACGACGACAGTCAATAACGACGGCGCGCCGCGTCCCGGCGGTACCGTAGGCCGTAAAACGGCCGCGCTTATCGTTGCGATTCGGTTGCGACCCGGACGACGTCCATTGTCCACATCAACGGTCAATCGGAGGGACCCGGAAATTTATACAGCCGGTCGCCGGACGTCGGCGGTCATTACCGATCCGGTCGTACCGCGCGGTTTTTGCAAAACGTTCCGCGCGTTTCAATTCGGTTTCACCGGTGAACGAGACGGTTTTTATTTTTGCGAGAGACGACGAATAACAATGTCGCTAAAAAAAAAAAAATTAACAACAGACCGATGTCTAGGTGAATGTTTTTTTTTTTTTTTACGTACATATACACGTGTCTAACAGTCATTCTAGCTGTGATCGTGTAACGCGTATTATATACACCCCGGTACTAGTGTACTTATGAATAAATACAATGCGAAATAATGGTAAAAACGAATGATAAATGTATTTATTTTTGGCGGTGAGCAACGAAACGTTACACTGTTTTAGATTTCGTAGAATCGTTTACATTAGTGTAGTACACGCTAAATGCTGCGAAATCTTTGCCAACGGCCGTACTACGTTGAATACACCGGTTTTCGTCCGATCACTGAAGCTCAGCAACGTCGGGTGTACTTGGACGGATGACCGTTTGGGGACATTACGCACCGTTGGAATTTTTTTTTTTAATTTTTTTTAGTTTTCTCGGAAAATACTTTTTCAGTTAGTAAAACCGTTCTGATTTATTCACGTTATACTTTTAAAAATGTCAATTTTTCGCCCGATTGTTTTTTTTTTTAAATATCTATCAAGTTTTTTTCCTTTCTGTAAACAACCTACCAGAAATCTTTCTCCGAACGAAAAATGCCAATAAACATTTCTTGTTTCATTTTGAATCTAATATTGGCGCATTTGAGTGGTCATTAATTTTATTTCACGAGCGGTTTTCATAATAATTGGACAAAACTGAAGACAAACAGACAAATTAACGGTGTTCTAGATTTATCGATTTTAGTATTTTGAATATTTCAATTTTTTTTTTTCAATCAGACATCTTATACATACCTGAATTCAAGTGTGGCATCTTTTATAAAAGAAAATGTTGTTGTCTGGTTGGAAGTTTGTGAGAAAGTCGTTTTTGGTATTTTGTGTAGTTTTCATAATAATTAGGAATAACCGAAAAAAAAAAAAAAAAACAGAGGAAAAATGGGAAAGTCGACAGCACTAATAGTTTTATTATTTTCTATTTGATTTTGGTGCGATTCTGCATTTCAAAACGCGTTTACCTGAACTGCAGTACCTATAAGACGTGTTTTTATGCGTACAATAACGTAAATGCAATTAAATAATATCGCTCGACAGGACTGCCAAGTGTTGTTTTTAAGTGTTGTTATACGAAATAATTATTATAAACTGAAATAATATTTTCGGAAAAAATTATGCTTTAGCGAACGAGTGAACGGCCGTAGTTCATGCAGTACCCACTAACTGATAATAATTACTGACTTGTCGCGGTATAATTATTACACGAAACGTTTTGTTTTATCGTAGGCGTTTTCGTTAATTTCGTTAAGTCTCCGACAAACCTATTACACAAAATACACACCGAGACAAAAACGCGTAATTCAACTGTATATTGTTTCTTAAATGTAAAAAACTTAAGACATTTAACGTGTACGAATCTTTTCTTTAAAATTTAAAGCGTGGGTTGACAATTTATAACTTAAGTATGCTATACACCGCTGACTCTGTAGCGTTCGCACTGTTCGTTCTTTAATTGATTAATAACACCGACGGCTAGTCGAATTCAAAACTTTACTTACAATGTGACAAACCCCCCTAACCCTATACTACACGGATGGAGGAATAATATATTGTAGGACCCGTAATATAAATTATTATGCGAGATTTATTTTTCTGTAAGTTTATATTATTATGTGTAAGTCTGAAAAGGATAGTACTTTTCTTCGAAAATGCAGATACTTATCGTTTTCCACTATTGTCGCGAAATAAGAAATGTACATTTGTCTTTAAACGTCGTGTATATCGTGTATAAGGTTTCGTATGTCTTGTATGAAAAATAATTGCACTTTTTGTAATATTTCGGTTCGGCTGCTTATTGACGAAACCCATCGAGTTTACGAAAGTTAAAAATACCAATATAACAGTATAAATAGACTATCTACCAGAGTAACAACAACGATAACGATAATGACGACAAAAAAAGGAACCAATTGGTCGTAAATATTGTCGTGTTGTTATTACACGGTTAGTATTGTTATAACAATAATAAAGTCGTAAAACATTATAAAAATACGATCGCGGTTGAAACACGATACGAGGCTTTTAATTCGGTGTTAAAGTATCGCAGTTAAAATTAAGTCCATACACGTTTCATAAAAAAAAATATCCGTTTGCTGCACGCGCGATCTCCCGACCGTCTCTCGACACGACGGTAATATTGTTGTCGTCCGTCTTTCTCGCTCTTCGGCGCGCCCGCGTTCGCCACATCCTTCTTACGAACTTTATAGAACACGCGCGCAGTATAAAAACTTAAGCGTCCTCCTAATAATTAGTTCATCCGGCGCGTTTATCCGTCGGCACCGTATTATTACACACCGCACCGCGAACCACGGCGTGTGGTTATAATATTATTATGTTATTATTATTGAACCGTCGTCGACACTCTCCGAAGACAATAAATGAATTTCGCTTCGCCCGTGCGGAGTACTCACAGGAAACGGCTAGATCGACCGTAATGGGTCCAATTAATCCCGATACGTCATGTACGCTCTAATGGACTGCAGCGACGGTGTTATATTGTACGACCGAGTTGACTTATCGCGTTGTTTTAGATACGTGTCCGGACATTATTGTAACACAGAGCCGAGGGAGACGCAATAACGATGGAGTGTGAACTGGTAATGTACGCGATGGTGCAGCAGGGTATATGACAATAGTTTATTAAAATATTTCAGACGAAACGTCCCGCAAGGCTTTGCTCGTATCGGAACGAAAAAATAGGTAAAAAAAAAAAAAAATATAAAAAAAATACAAAACAAAAAATTTCTAAAAACTAAGCATAGGTAACCAGTTTCTATGGTCACTATACTGTTTCTTTGTGCGTATCCTCGTGGTAACTCTATTACGGCACGTTCGCGGATTGTTGCTTATTATATTCGGAGTGGAGTGAGGAATCTATTGGTTTTACTATAATGTGTGTTTTTATACCTGTGAGTAACTTTTCAATCAAAAAGTGTCAAGAGAGATTTTTTCGATTGAATTTTGAATTAAATTGCTGATAAAATAAGTCACTCTTTTTTTTTTTTTTTCATTTTTTAAGTAATTATTTTCATGATAATTGAGAAAAACGGGAATACCAGCAATATCATCTCTTTTTTTTTCCTATTGACAATCTACATGTATAATACACTGTATGAATTAATTTACCGATAAAACTATTCAAACATGTATAGTACGAGCCGTACTTATTCGCCCAAATGATAGATTTAGTGTAATAAACACTTTCCCAAATAAGATACAACTATACGAGTCCAGAGAGACCACGTTTTTGAATAAATCACCCAAACGGCTAAACGGTCTACGCCCGAGGAAAACACACGGGCACGACATAACAAATTTATATTTAGCAGGACTGATTTCTCACCGTTATGGTTTTAATATAGAACGAATTGATCTGTATTTGTACGTAGGATTTTTGTTGATATAATAAGCATTTTTTTTGAAATTTGCGTGACATTTCATATACTATAGTTGTAAGAAGATGTCTACCGGTCGTTTCTTGTCAAACTGTTTTTACAGTATCACGAATTTCGTGACAAACGTTGACAGAATTATTGTGCAACACAGTATCATGGATAAAATACCAAAATGCAATCCGAAAATTCGACGACTAACTATTAAATTACCACCTACGTTACCATATGACAGCCTGCTATTTCGAATACTGATAAACGTAAAACCTTTGAAAACAGAAAAACTAGAATCAAAAAGTTAAAATATCAAACAAAAACGGACGTATATTCAAACGCAGATAGTATTATTATACGTTTAAGTTTGATAACGCATCAATCATATCAAAAATAACAGTACGAAATTACAGCACTAAACGAAAATTTACTATGACGTTTTGTAAAACGGAGATAACATATTATAATGGTATCACGTCCTTTTATTATCAGGTACGATGAATTTGAAATGGGTGAATATATCTACCGGGCGGTTTGTGAAACACCTATTATTTATTTTTTATCATTATTATTATTTTCTTATGAAATCTTTTACACGAACATCATCAACAATGACCAACCGACCGTTTCATTGATAATTTATATACGAAATACGTATAAAAACGTCTTTGAGCTCGCGTGCGGGTTCAATAGGGATCAATTGTTTCCTATACCTCCGTCCACCGGTAACTCGCATATAAAACTAAAATATATACAGACATTTATATAATAATTGTTCGACTGTGCGGTTGACAACGTCACTCGAGAAGACTGCGAGCAAATCGTATAAATACGCAACATCAATGTTTGAAATATTTGTGTCGGTTTTTTTTTTTTTTTTTAAATTCTAAGCGGAACGGGGAATGTATCGAATATACAATGATGTTGATTTTTTTTTCTGTTAAAAACTTTTCTACCGGAAATCTTGTTCCAGTTTTAACTGTAGCAATTTTTCTGAAAGAAATTTTTATTTGGATGGTATTTTAAAGAAGTTATTGTTTTGATTTTCCAAAGAAAATTTACGAAATGTATTATTTTCGAATCGTTAATATTACGACTTTTTAAAACATGTACAACCGAACCCCCTTCAGAATCGTTTTTCTTTAGCAATGATAACTCGTTGCGTACAGATATATATTGAATTTCCCATCTGCCTTTCCCAATTCCATCCTACGACGGTGGCCCACCCATCGCGTGAAGCATCGCGTTTGTTTTTAGATTCGGAGCGCAGCGACGTTACGGTATAATGTATGTTTTTTTTTAATTTTTTGTATCTGAAAAAAAAATGACCAAAAAAATATGCGTTTGTACTTATGGCGATTAGGGTAAAATTTCGTTCGATCTATAATATACAGATTAAAATATGGGTGTCCGACCTATTATTTTACAGAACGAATTCGTTCGTCGTATTTTCGTTGATAATTATTATTTCACGGTACAGTTAACATTTATACGAATTGTTTGTCACGTTAAAATATACAAGTAGATACTATCTATCTATACGGGCATTATTTTCCAGCTATGGATTTATAATTAATTGTTTAATTTTAAACGTAATGAGTGTCGACTGATGATGTAATATTCAATTAAAACAAGACGAAATCTTACAAAAGTCGAACGTTTGTCTGTTTACGGAACACATACCTACCTACTCACTACTCAGCATCACTGCAAAGGAGAATTAATACCAATTAAACTGTTATTCCTCAATATGTAATGTATTGTTAAAAACTCTACATGGGTATACCTGATGACGATCGTTCTTTGAATGTATTTAAACAGCTATAACTTTCACAGCAGTCCACAATAATAATTAGGGCTCGAGACTTGTTACATTTAAAATCCACAAAAAAAAAACTCTTAAAATCGTCAAAAAACCATCGAAAGAAACGCTTGAAAAATGTTTAAAAAAAACAAAAACGGTAGAAAGGTTTAAATTATCTCCCCTAACGGCTCTAAATTTTTCAACGCCATGCAAATTTTTTTTTTTTATACGTACAACTTTATTTAAATGAACTCACTTTCAGTTAGTTATTTGTGTCGTATTAGAAAATTGTATTTAATAAGTAAGAATCGTTATACAGGGGACCTTAAAACCCTTTTATCATTTGTTCTTATCATTTTTTTTTTTTTTTAAGTAATTTCTTTCAGTGCTTTTTTGACGGTTTTAATCACATTTTGTGAATTTCAAATGCAATAAGTCCCGAACCGTAAAAATAATATTGTTAATTTACCCTTTAGAATTGAATAGTTAGTGATCAATGAGTAAATTTAATATGAATAAAAACAATAAGTAATGAGTATCTTTAATCAGTAAATTCGTCCTGCAACGGCTTTGACAATTTTTTTACGAGACACACAAGACAATAATTATACTGCAATGATACAATATAGACTGCTAGAAAACTACAAACTTCAATAAAAATAAAAGTAAAACTACATTTATTTCATCTAGATAATAGTTACAAGTGTGTCAATTATTTTTAAAACATTTTTTTTTTTTTTTTTTAGAAATGAATAATTATTTTTTATGTAAGTTTGCGAACATTTTTCAGCTTATTTTTGACGTAAAATAATAGGCACACGGATTCCGGAAAGTTGTTGTTGTTGTGCAACGACTTCTTTATATTATATTCTTAAATGACACGTTGACTCTGATTCAAATCTGTAATACGATTATTGAGGTCTTGAACATATGGTTGCAATGTTTAATAGTTTTTTCTTCTTTTTAATAAAACAAAAGTGCACTCGCATCACTAAAATATTATTGGCCAAATAAAATTGCAGGCCTTCGGCTTTTATATGCATCATACGGCTGTAAATCGGTAAAAAAAAAAAAAAATACCATAAGGATTACAAATGAAGCAATAAATTAAAATTGTACTATTCTAAACAAACATATTACATTTTATAGTACCGTCAAAATTCCGTAGTCGTAGGCCGAACAAATAAAGGAACTGGAACTGTCAGAGTAAGACGCAAACATAAATCAACTTTATAGGATATATACTGTCAATGCTCTAAGGACGCTTCTGAGCTCCAAGAAGACATTAATCGACTAAAAATCATCTGAACATATAAAATTGAAAATACAAACGTTTTTTATCCTGCAAATACTTCCAAATTATTAAAGAACAGAACAATTCTGAAACAATGATAAAACACACAGAGCGTAAGTACTCGCATTTGTACATTATATACGATAATTTTAGACAAGTAGCATATTCTAAGAGCGAAAACACTTGAGACTGCAAATATTATTTACGAGAAAATTCAAACTAACACGAAAATATAAACAAAACAGTGCCGTGTCTAAGAAGACTGGAGGGACTGCAACGTTTCTCCCCTTAAATTTCTGAAATATCTGACGTTAATTTTAAAATGAGTTTTGAAATTAACCGAAATCAAATGTAATATTGTTAAATAATGTATTTCAGTTAACACTAACTAGGCGTGAAATTTTAAAATAACAAATAAAAAAAAAGGTGCATTGCTAATGGATACGCCACTGTTATAAGTGGAAAGTTAGAAGGGATGATGTATGGAGAAATTTAATTAGTATCTGTACACAGTGATAAATCATTGCTGACGAAAACGATTCTGAGTTGAATTTTTCGTTTATCCATTAAAAAAAAATTGCTAGTTTTTCTAATTTAAAAGGAAAACTGTATAAAATCATAAAATGACCTCAATAACTAACAGCATCATCTTAAATTCTACAAAAAAAATTGTACAATGTTTGTTCGATAAGATGATGCATACAATAATTTGTTTTCGTAATTATTTTTAACGACGATACAAAAGTCAACACGTGGTTAATTATAGTTTTATTTTATTGGTGGGTGGAATGCTAGACTAAATGATTGTCACCGATATAATATTATGTCAAGTTGTCCGTGCCATATACAAGACGAAATATAAAAGTGAAACGTTTACGAACGTTTTTAAATATATTAATGTAGCGTCAAAACGTAGTTCTATGCACGCGCACTAATTGTGATAATATTATGATACAACACTGCAAATAATAATAATATTATGATGCAATTTATATGTACAACTATACATCAATAATCCATTTGAATACGTCTTATTTCCGTATAAGTGATATATTACTACGATCAATGTACAAAAACCTAACATAACAGGTACATATAAAAACTTGACATGTAAATCTAGACTTGAAATCTAATCCGCAAAAATCTAGACCCGCAAAAAATTAGACAGAAAAATCTAGAACCGAACATATTGACAAAATATCTTATTATTGTCTGGTCCAGATTTGTGCGGATTTCAAATATTGAAATGCCAGTTTGGCAGTTTTCTTAAGTCCAATTATCTAGATTTGTCAGGTTCAGATTACTATGGTCCACTTTTTTGAGTTTCTGGTTTCGCAGTCGTAATTTGTACGCGTTTCCGACCAAACATAACCATAACATTTGAACAAAATCAAATACTATATTTTCAAACATTATACGGTCTTAAAATTAAAAACACCTCTTATTAAGCTTTTGGCCTTTTAGTTGTTATGATAACGTTCTCCCGACTTTGCGATTAGAATATAATATAATTATATCTTACAGGGAGTTTTCTGAAGGTATACGAAAATAATAATGTATATTAAACAATTGCTCGGTATTTGTATTAATACTCATTCGCTATTATTCGGTCTACGCACATATTATTATTTTTGCAAACGAATATAATTTGCATGTTCCTATATAAACATAGTAGTAATCGTGTGGTTGTTTTTAAACGCGAGTTCAACGATCGCTCGACCGTCGTTGGTGTTAATTATAGAAAAAAAAAAAAAAAATTGTCAATAAAGAAAGGAAATCAATAAACGTATTATAATACAATTATCATCCTTACAAATAAAAAATAAATGAATACAAAACCGTACAAATACAGTAAAAGGCGGTGCCACAAAACGCTTACACAAGATGTTGCGGTTTTTTTTTTTTTACTCCTAAAGAACGTTAGTATACGAAATAAGATATTTAAAACGTACACGCATTTTTTTGTTTGATTTTGATTTTGATATGTGTATATATATATATATATATACATATTTTTTTTTTCATTTCTCGTCGTTTAAACGCGCTGACTATGCATCGATGCAGAAACAACGTCGATTCTTTCATATATGATATATTAAGGTCCGATAACATTCATTCGGCAAACACACGCACACCCGTGTACACTACGATTATAATATAAATTTCCCGATGTAGCGGAAACCTCAGGCAATTGTCGGGTCGTTGTTGGGATCTGCAGCCAAATCAAACGGATTTTTTAGAAAAAAAATTCTTTCCCCACGCCGCCTACGCAACGTTCGATATATATATATATACTTTTTTTTTTCTTTTTTTTTTATTTTGGGGTCAGTCGACAAAATCGATCTTATAACATGTATTCCGCCTTGAAAACATTGATAATTTGAATGTTATCCGATAACGTCCCGCGAGATTAATATTATTGATATTTATTCCGCGTATTTTATACAGTTATATTATTAATTATTATTATTATAGAATAAAACCGTAATTATTAGCAGTAGCCCAACTAACTTCCAGATTACACAAAATTATCGAAATTAAAGAGATCGTCATCGCGCGGAATACAAAACATATGGATGTAAAAATATAAAATTTAGGACGAATATGCCTTAAGAATCCATTAAATATGTATAAAGTTAAACGTCCAAGACATCATTACTTAAATACAGCCTATACAAGTATACAAGAAAAAAGTTGTGAACTGTATTATTTTTAAATATTTTTTCAACAGTATTTCTAATTGTTCATTTTAGTAATTTTTTTAATAATAATATTTTATCGAAAACTGGGGTAAAAAATATTAAAGGTAAATATTTTTCACCTCATTATTATTTTGTATTTGTTGAAAAAAAATTAATAAATACGTGTTTTCTTTTATTGGCATATCTATGCTCGCTTTGCGATTTACTACCGAAATTCCACTCTTATGACACTTATGTCACCAAGTCCCTGAAGCTTAAATTGAGAAAAACTTCCATGGAGGACAGTGACTGAATTAAATACATCCGATTTCACTCTTACACAGACCTGGAAGAAAAAATTGTTAATTTGGATCAGAACTATAATGGCACTAGGAACGTCTCTGGTCACGACTTACCTTGAAAACAGTAGTCGACATCAAACCAAATCTGAACTGGACACTGCAGGTGTGACAATTTAATACACAAATGGAACATTCTTTCAACACCAAGCTATGACTACAGACACTCAAATTAAACGATATCTCACATTATGAGCGAATGGCCGCACAAAAGTACAACAGATACCTGGAGGATTTCGTTAGCTTGATATCAAGAACTGTAAAGCAAATGGCAAACCTCGAACTCAAACTATAAACCGTGTTATGTTATCAATGTCTAAATTCTATTGATTCTATTATCATAATGTATGTTTTAAATTCCGAGCGTAGCGAGGGAGCTATTGATTTTACAATGCTATTTATTTTTTCTTTGTTTTTGTCTGTGGACACGTTTTTTCCAAGTAAACTTCCTCTGATGTATAGTATTTTTTTCTGAAAGGTCAAGTTGTCTAGATTGTACATTAGCGAGGCCACTTTTGATTTTCGACCCCATTTTTTAAATAAAAGCACTCAATTGGGAAAAACGTAGGAAAACGTATAATTTCACGATTTCATTATTTAATAAAATCACGGATGACGTTTTCTACCAGAAAAAATGATTTAACCGAAAAATTACAAGATGCCTTTTTTGTTGACTTTTTGATTTTATTTTTCACGGTGTCATTTCCAAAACTTCTGAGCCAACTTTGAGCTTTTAAGGAATTTTAATTTTTGGAAGTTTTTTGCTGTAATTTGGTTATAAATACACCTAAAGACCTGAAACTTGGTAATAATTTTTATATTGAACTTACTTAGATGTGATCAAATTTTCAAAATCATCGGACGACTTTTTTCCTTTTTTTAATTTTTGTATTTATTATATTATTATCAGAAATATAAAAAAAAAAGGTTGATACTGTTCAAGGAGAGAAGTTTGAAGGGATAATATAACATAGTGTTCTACTCAACAACAAGAAACCATATTTTTGTTGAAGTTTTTTTTTTAAAAAGAGTTTTGAAATCAAATCTAAACGAAAATCTCAACAAAAATTACGGCATTTCAAATTATGTATTACCGAACTGCGCTCGAAATCGTCTTGTGCCAGCAATGATTTATCGTTGCTTACAAATATAAATGAAATAACCTTATATATCCTACCTTCCCAACTTCTCATCTACAACAGTGGCCGCTCCCATCCCCAGTATTAGCTCTTTTTTTTTTAATCATTTTTAATCATTATTACTTGTCATACGAATAATAATAACACTGCCAAAACTAATATTCATCACCCAACTCTCTTCAAATATTTCCCTCAGGTTTTCAACTCAAAATTATTTTTGATTCTAAGTGGAGAGAAGTAGCTTATGATTTTAAAAATGTTTATTTTTTTTTTAACTGTACACAATTTTTCCACCAGAAACCTGCTCAGTTTTCTACGTGTAGTGTCTTTTCTCAATAGAAATCGGCGTGGAGAATCACTTTAAAGAGATAATTTTTCGATTTTCTCTAAAGTTTTCTCATTAAATTTGGGTGTTTATTGAGTTCTTCTTCCATTCCGGGGTTTCCGTTACATTGTCGCTCTAAAATGTTTGTTTTCTCCTCATTTATAGTCGTTATACGTGACGGGCGACTCCGCTCCGTGCTTTTTTTTTTGTTCTCAAACGGTTTTTGTCGGTTCGCTTGTCACCCATGTTTCACAACCATCATAAATGAGATTTGGTATATTTCATGTGTACATAATGTGTCTATGTTTATACTGTAATCCTTACATTTTGTTTTACTCCGGAACTACATGACGCAAAAAAAAAAAAAAAAAAAACAATATTTCTGCAATTCAAAAAGGAAATTTCATCAATAAAATCACGTACGCGAAACGCGACGATATTTCCATTGTTTTATCTCCCAGCATACGCGTATGACGAGCGTTATAAGCACCGCATGTTTTTCACGCGCACGACGATCATATTACGCATTATTGTTCACACGTGAATTGCATTGCGCGTGTATACATACACCAAAACATAAAATACGATTTCCAATCGACGACTTAGTATTATATTCGTTGAACAAATGATAATATTCTATGCACTACGCTCTCGGCTAGGGTTGTGCGCATCGTGTATTAATATTGTAAACGTGACAGAGTCGTTTTTCGTCCGCCGCAACACAAAAATGATAATTATAACCGTATGCCGTTGAATCTGTGCAAGCCGCACGCGTTACATTCTTATAATTGTACACCTACTCGAATCTGTGCTGTTTAATATTCTAAGACAATTTCCACCGCGAACTCAACTGTCGATATCAAACTTTCCGTCGACGTTTATTTTGTTTTTATCGTGGTTCGTACAACACATCGTCATCGCTGACACGGCGGCTGTTGCAGTCCGCTGTTGGTAAATAATGTTATTTAAATGACGCGTTTTCGATAACCTACATAATACCTAATTCAGTATAGACGGTAAAGAATATACTCGTTTCGCGTACACTTCTGATTAATGGCGGCGCTTATTTGTTATTTTCACGTGTCTATAATATAATATACTTAAATATTTACAAACACTATTTCAAAAAAAAAAAAAAAAAAAAAAACAACAACAATTTATCCGACAATCGTTTAAAACAGAATATCGTACGCTCACAAGTGCGCACGTTATTATTAAATTTAATTTAATAGATTGCTGCAATATAATAAGATGTTTTTAATAACGTGTAATTCGCATTAATAATAATCGATAACGAAATAATATTTTCGTTTAAATGTAAATACCTACAGGTTTGCGAAACTTCGATAAAAAAAAAAAAAAGTTGTGAGTGTATTTTATTTTTAAATAAGTAGTGTTGGCCATTAGGTACCTATTCTCAGTCAGTTTTTTACAGCGTATAATGTCTGGTCCGAGTCAATTTTACATAAAAAAAATTATTCAAAAATATATTATATTCGTAACAATATTACATAATTCGTATAAACACAGACGGGATATACCAGTTTATCAATGAAAACTAATTAGGAATCCATCAATGGCAGATCCATAGGAGGCGTGATGAAGACGATCTCCCCTCCCAACACACTTAGCCCCGATATACTCTGAGCTTGATTTTTTTCATGTGTGTGTATGTCTTATGAATTTTCAAAATCGTCCTCCTCCCTCCATAATTTGTGTGTATGGTATAGTATATGGCCTCGATATTATTGTTTGATACTGGAGTTATGGTAATATCCAAAAAAAATTCGAACATACTTCGGACGATGGGTGGGCCGCTATTGTAGGTGAGAAGTTTGGAAGGTAGGATATAGAGGAGAACTTAATGTATATTTGTACGTGATGATTAATCTTCAGAAACGAAAAACGATTCTGAGCCGAGTTCGATTATACATGTTAAAAACCGTAATTTTTACGATTTTAAAGTAACACATTTTGTAATTTTTCCCATTTTTCCTAGTTTTTCCTGATTTTTCTGATTTATTATGTAAACCCCTGCGAAAATCAAAAAATTAATGGTTTCAGAAATATCGCTACACTTGAAAATCGGAGCGAAATTTCTAGTAGAAAAGTTGTTCATAGAAAAAAAATAAACATCATTGTAAAACCAATAAATTCACCGCTGCGCTCAGAATCTGAAATGTAAACGAACTTCACTGACTTCTTATCTGTTCGGGACTTTGAAAATTTAGTGTCATCAGTTATCAGTGATTATGTCCCATCCGTGTTTGTATTGTCTATAGTACGCAATGTTATCTCAATAAATAGTTCTACTTCTATATGATATTATACGCGAACGCAGTTATACGAAACTAAATAATATTAATACATAAATATAATATTATACATATATTGTTTACAAAATGTAATCTTTTTTTTTTTTTTTTTTATCGTAACAGCAAGAAAATAAAAATCATTTGTGTAAAAAAAAAAGCAGGCATAAATTTTGCCTATCGTTATGTTTCAGTTAATTTATAGACAACAGTTATTGTAATATTGCCATGTTTATATTCGACACAAAAAATAATATCATGATAATAACCTAACAACGGACGAATTATAATATAAAATATACGAATACCTATTATTGTACGTTCCTAGAGTCGCATATAATATATTGTACGAGAATACCTATCATTTTTTTTTTTTTTTTTTAGTAATCTTACAAATGCAGATATTTCCGTAGATTTATCCCGGCTTCTAGTACACGAATATGCCCGGCAATATTATAATATTTGCTGCCGCGGAACGGGGCTCGTATTTTATACGCTACGAGAAACATTCTGGCTGCAAGCCTGCGATTCGGCACTCGTATAATTATTACACCGTATACCCGTACACTGTATGCCACTATATATTACGCTGTTTCGTATTCGCCAGTGTCACATTGTAATAATAGGTTATTCGTTTTTACGCATTGTATATTATTAAAATACGACGGGAATCCGACCGAATTCCACGCGATATTAGTATGCGCCCGTGTCCAATACAGCGCGGGAATATCGATTTAAAATTATTTCTATTGCGTTCACAATGCCGGATTACACAAACAAACGCCGCTCGTGTAAAGACGGACGCACTACGCGCGGACGGGTGCACCACTGTTGTAGGTGAGTAGTTGCGGGGAATGTGGGATACTGAGGAGAATTTAATATATACTCGTATATATATATATATATCCGCGCACGACGATTAATCATTGCTAATTAAAAAACAATTCAGAGCAGAGTTCGGTTGTACGTGTTTACGACGGGTCGGGTTGATATTCACGATCGAAATTCGATATTAAAACCATATATCTACATTACACTATTTTTTTTTTTTTATTTTTTTTTACAGTAAAGTACGACTTATAATAAACCTGTTCGATTTTCGTTCTGTCCGATCTGTTCGAAACTGTTCGGTCAAACAATTTTAATCTACCGAATGAAAATTGCATATATATATATATACTCGCAAAGTTAAAACGCCTATACACAGCTCAAAAATGGCGCAAAGTTTTTGAAAATTTTACTATATTTAGAACAGAAAAATAAAAGAATGTTATCCGAATTTCAAATCTCAACGAAGATTTACCTCAATTATAATAAAAGCCTTATTTTTTTTAAATTTTCCCATCTTTTCTACATTTTTTCTCAGTTATTATGAAAACCGTTTGAAAAATCAAAAAATTGACCCACCTGAAGATGAAATTCCTTTGTAAAAAAGGTGCTATACTTAATAATTGGAGCAAGATTTCCGGTATAAATTTTGTACACAGTATTCATAAAAATGAAAAAAGCACTTATTCTCCGCTCAGAACCTAAAAAATTAATAACACATTCTGTCACCCTAGTTTATGTAAAATGTTTTTTTTGGCTTGGTTCATGGTCGCCGTTTTGTTTTACAGCCTTGAACGAATATTAGTTTTTAATTTTCAAATTGCAACACCCCGCGGGACCCTTCCGTGCATTTTTCAACGCAGATTCGGAAATGATTGTATTTATAATAATTAATAATAATTCGCTATAATATATTAAAACTAACGGCACTCGGTCGGTTCTACTGAACGAAAAGTCGACATTAGGTTATTGTTACAACGATAGTTATAACATATAACATGTGTACAGTTACCAACCGCGCGTACGCGGTACTTGGTACCTGGTATAGTATACCGGAAAAGAGAATATCATTATTGTTTGTAAGATGACCATTATCATAGAATGTGGATATTTTATATAGTACGCACGCGTTAAGGTGCGCTACGGGAATTCCTCGGCCATTAAATAATATTATTTATCCGACTACCCGTCTAGGAGATATGTACAATAATAATATGCGAGATATGTTATAGAAATCGATTTTTTTTTTTTTCTTTTTTACAGTTTACTATTAAAATATTATACTGCGCTGCAGCGGCAGACCGGATGATTGAGTTTATAATATTGTGTGCGCGAAGTCGGTTCGCGTGCGCCGCCAAACGGTTTTACCATAATATTATTATGCGAACGAATGTGATAATAATTAGTTATACGAAAGAAAAAAAAAAGAAAAATATAATATAATATCGTACACCGAAGCTTTGCCAATAACATTGTATATACGTATACATTATACTGCGCGAGTTGGACTTTGCCCAGGAAAAAAAAAAAAAAAACTAGAGTAAAAAGCCTAAATAACAATATTCCGGGGACCGGGGCAAGGCGGTTTTATAATATTATATAGTAACGGAGTGTGGCAACGAAAATAAACAATATATTATTATAGTAAACGCGCGGCAGAAATATAGGTCGTATGCCAGATACTGCGGCGAACGGATTTACTTAACTTTTTTTAGATTCGGAGCGCGGCGAGAATCCTATTGGTTTTACTGTACGACGTATTTTTTTTTTTTTTTTTTTT